>WJFF01000093.1:27144-54032 GCA_011800825.1 Fonsecaea pugnacius | reverse complement strand
GCCCCATGTCCGCCCTCCTCTGGTACTGCCACATCTGTCTCTATACCTCCTGCGACGACACGTCCGGCTTGGTCACTAGTGTCTACTCTTTACTCCATGCCGAACTCCCAGACACCGCTCATGCCGACCGACCAATTTTACTGATAAGGACCCATGTATTCGCCCATGTTCGTGTCCCCATGCCTCTCCCGCATGTTGGGTGCGCTGTAAGCATGGGCAGAGGCAGCGTCAGTCATCGCGCCCGGGTCGGTCATATATCTCAACAGATCGTCAATTTGAAGCTCCCAATTCCCTCCGGCGGCGCTCGCATGCTCGACACTCGCTGGCGCGGTATCTGCCGGTCGTGACGGTGGCTGCATGGTCTGAGCGATGTTATACCCAGAATATCCTGACGTGGGAAAGCCCTGAGCTGGGTGTCCGGAGGAAAAGTCAACCGATCGGCCGCGAGTTTCGGGGCCCACGGGTGTGGAGGAAAAGGCGGAAGAATGTGAAGAATGAGGTGGAAATGGAATTGTGTTCCTTGAGCCAATATTGTGGGCTCCACGGTCGCTGTCTCCGTGCATGGTATCCGACGTAGAAGATGTCAGATCGCGGGCATCGTCGTCAAAGGTCAGAGTCGCCCCGGGATTGGAAACCTGCCGTTGAGTTTTCCTGTCTCTTGGAAGTGGCTCCCAGATATTGGGCGCCTGATCAAATGAGGCTGTCTCCCTGTCGCCGGCAGTGTTTTGGCGACTGCCGTCGGTATACACACTTGTAACAGCGTTATTCGATTTGTCTTGTCGAGGGTTAGCATATGTGGGGGTGCATCTGAGGGCGTCAGCTTCAAGAGTCTCTCCGTCGTTTCTTGTCGCGTTTCCGGAAGTGGACATGTACGATGTTCGCTGTGATTTTCGAGACTGTTCTGGGACACCTGCTTGTTGACTGAGTGGAGCAGTCGAATGCGTGTGGTGCACCTGGCCCTTGGGATCTGGTGTTTGATAGGTGCCGGCGGATACTGTCAAGGAACGGTTGCCGTTCTTTTCGACCACAGCGTCACTGGTTCTCTTTGCTGTGTTTCGGTCGGCTGCGTTGGTGTCTTTCCTGTCCTTGTGACTTGTTGCAAAGGTGATCAAGCCCTTTAATTCCGCCGAGATCGTTTCGAGCAGCTGGCTCAGCCCTTCGGCAGATGACCAGTATGGAATGAGCGTGGTCGTGATGAAAACCAGCATTTGCAGCCTGTCGAGAGACCCTAGGGCGACCAAGAGACTAAAAGGCGACCCTTTCGTCAACGGAAACGGAGACAAGCTGTGGCGCGTCACAATCAAGGGAGGATCCGTGTTTGTTTCTCCATTGGCACTTCGTTTCCCTAGAGTCGCCGATCGAATTTCGTAACTGAAATGGACTGCTGCAGCTAGGATCGACGTCATGGTACTCAACCAACAGCTCTTGATCCATCCCATATCATTCATGTGGGTCAAAATAGAGACAATGCTAACTGCAGAGGTGTGGCAGAGAGAACAGCATTGCTGCGACTCGATTTCGTCTCGGGGCATCTGGGCGCTCCCCTGAGCAGCTCCTTCACCTGGGCCGGAAGCCTGCTGCGCCCAAGGGACACCTGGAGAGTCGTAGGTAAGGCCATAACCTGGATCAAGTCCCATTGGCTCGGTCTTGGTCCTTCGATTCAATGCAATGATCGCCGTGTAGTAGTGAAGGTGCAGTTGAGCAGCATAAGTGTCTTGAGCTGGCATTCCCGGCTGACCCATGCTCTGTGGCAACTGCATGCACCAAGCAGCCAATCGAGTGTTTAGATTCATCTTGGCTGCCCTCATGCCCATTGAATCGTCTCCTCCAAGCCTCCTCTTCACTCCAGGAGAGTGAAGCTTCAACATCTCCCAGATGAGGACGCAGAGCGAGGTGTTGGCCAGACAAAAGTCAACGTTTGCGGTGCAGACATCTCTTAAAGCACCCGTATCTGGGTCGACCTCTTCCTCATGGAGATCGTCTTCTGTGAGCAGAGTTTGGTCACAGTCGTCCAAGTCGAAGCTCACTGGCCGGCCATGGTTCAGAGCACACAAAACCTCAGTCTGCACCACCATCCACCACATCGTCCGCATACGTCTCTGGCCGCGACGACGCATGGTCATCGATGCAAAGCGCCGGTGCAAGCCCAAGCCGAGCGCGATGCGGCTCGCAATTCCCGACCAATACCACGCGTTGGCCGATACGTCGTCTCCCGAGTCGACATGCCACGTCAAGATCAATGCAGCTTGGAGCAGAAGCAAGCGGTCATTCTCGTAACGCATGTCGAACAAGGAGCGCACACGGCGATACAGAGCTTCTTTTATGGATGACCGAGCGTTTTGGACGGTCGGGTGAGTGGAGACATGCGCACCTGCAAGCAGGACACATTGTATCAACAACAGAGCCGGGGGCTCTTGAGTAAGAGCTGTGCTACCGGCGGTGCCGCCCCCTTTGCCCGTGCTGGCTTTCAGACGCCGGCGAAAATCCGCTTCCTGAACCACAGGATATCCTGGGTGAATATACTTGAAATAGGCGTCTATCAGCTCGACTCGAATCTCGCTGACAGGTAATATGCCAAGGTCCGGATCTGGTAGTGTCGTGAATGTCCAGTGTGGTGGTTCATGTGCGCCGGAGCCTTCCTGCGGCTGAATCACTGGTATAGCACGTGCGGTGGAG
Source organism: Fonsecaea pugnacius (assembly GCA_011800825.1). Classification (NCBI taxonomy): domain Eukaryota; kingdom Fungi; phylum Ascomycota; class Eurotiomycetes; order Chaetothyriales; family Herpotrichiellaceae; genus Fonsecaea; species Fonsecaea pugnacius. Next base: position 51,356 of record WJFF01000093.1, on the reverse strand, counting down.
GACGAAGCGGAGGGCTTCCACGGAAGTGTCGATCGATAGTGCGGAAAGGGGTAATGGAGGCAGTCCGGGCGTGTGGTTCGGGCATTGACCAAGTGGGCAAGATTTGAGACCGTCGTGCCAATATATGCCCACCGGCTTTGTGGAGTAGCGGGAAGGGTATTATTGATTTCGGTGCGATAAAAGGTGGGTAAGGCTGAGCGCGAGAGATGGCCATCCTCCACAGAGCGTATGATGTCGGTGGTCGACGGCGAGGTCGTTGAGCCCGTCTGGCTAACCAGCTCGGACTCCTCGTGTTCTTCTGACCGGCCGTGATGCATTGACGGAATGCTCTGCTCATGCTCCCTTCCAATTGGGTTGTGGCCTGACACAGCGGCCTGGCCGTGGGAGGGAGGTCGGGAACGAGTTTGACGCCGTACTCTTCTAAAATTCTCGCTCAAACGAAAGCTAGTTCATGCAACCATCAAGTAAGCAAGTATCCTGACGGATAGAACTATCCCACCATGTGTTCTCACCTGCAGGAGATGCCGGCCTTCTCACACCCAGAACAGGGCACCTGTTCCTTGTAATTGCATCGGACCTTGCGGCGGTGGCAGGTATCACAGGCCATCGGATCAACTGATGTTCTTTCTGCCACGATCAATCGGCAAATGTAGCTAGTATACTATCTACTGATATTTCATGTCCGTTGTTGTCCAGCCTTCTTAGTAGAATAGCCTGATCATCCCTCGTCTCTCTTCCTAGTAGGTACATGAGTCTGGGGAGATGTCCGGGACACGAGGGAGAGAACCATGCTGGCGCCTCAACGACGGAAAAACAAGCGGCCGAGAGGAAGCGCTAGAGTTGCGAAGGCCTCAGATAAGGGCAGATATAGATCGAGAGGTCGAGAGGGTCGAGCAGAGGAACATGGTTGGTTGGGTCCCGGTTGTAGGCCAAGGTGGGCCCTGGTTGATTGAGATTTTGCTTGGCGTAACTTGGCAATATTATGTGCTATTATTGGTCCTCTTCATTCTTACTGATCCACATCCCGAAAGTCAAGAGAAGAATCAATGGCAACGGCGCCGGCGCTGATAACGACCTACGAGCAAGAGAACCACATGATACAGTGCGATGTGAAGCCACAGCATGTTATGCTTGATAACAGTGGGAAATAGCAACGATGCCGGTGTCGGCCCTTGGATTCATGATCACGAAATGTATGCTCTGAACTCAACATGTACTGATTGTCCAAGTTCCCCTCGTCGCTGATGCTGATGCTGATGCTTTCCACTACCTTGAAGCGGAGCTACAGGGAATTGACGATCTAGACGAAACCTCATAGCTTCAGAAGGCGTCCTTTACTCAGAATGGCGAGCCGATTCGGCGTTATGTCCGCAATCGTACGGCATCTATGTTCGCCAGTCAGAGGGTCACTTGCATGTTGACGGTTTGGAGGAGAGAAGACGTACCCAGCCAATGCCATGGTCTGACGGAATTCTTGTGCCAGAATCTCGACAGCTTTTGTGACGCCTTCTTCGCCGCCCACCTACAACAACGCACGCCAGTCAGAAATGGGCGGGAGACCGGGAAAGCGGTGTTCGGCGCTGAGGCGAGCAGACACGGCGGAGGCACAGGGGAATGTCAACAAAAAACAACATAAAAAGAGGACAAACCCACCGAGAGACCCCAGATTGGAATCCTGCCAATGAAGACCATTTGAGCACCAAGCGCGATAGCCTTGAACATGTCGGAGCCTCTCCTGATACCCCCATCGAGAGCCATCTGAATCAATCTCTTGCCACTCGGGTCAAGGGCGGCGGGCGCACAATCTCTTAACGCATCCAGACTGGCGGGGACCCCGTCTAGCTGACGGCCGCCATGGTTGGAGATGACCACTCCGTCCAGGCCGTACTTGATGGCCATCTGGACATCTTCTGGGGTGTAGATGCCCTTGGCCCAGATCTGAAGTTTGGTCTGTGATTTCAACCATGGAATGACCGTTTCCCAGTCCTGTTTTGTTTCTTTCTCCGTCTTCACAACCGACTTAAATCCTCTGGCGCCCTTATTCACGGTTCCTTCCTTTTCCGCAACGCTTGCTTCAAATTTCATATTTGGGAAGCTCATCCCGGGCGGCATCTGGAAGTTGTTGCGGTATTCGTTCAAGCGTCGCCCCAGGACGGCCGAGTCGACGGTGAGAAAGATGCCCTTGAATCCAGCCTCTGACGAGGAAGCAGGGTCCACCCGGTTAGCCAATGTTGTTATCACTGAGCAGAGGAGAGGAGACGGGAAGGTGATTGAATCCCTCCACTACCCATGAATGGGGGACAGAATGGAGACTCACTCTCCACTCTGCGGAGCGTTTGCACCGTCCGACTTCGATCTTTCATGATGGTGAGATGCATGAGGTAGGGATTCCCACCCCCTTCGCCCGCGACCTCCTCAATTGACGTTGTCGAGTATGACGATAGACCCATAGGGATTCCGGCTTTGGCTGCTGCTCGTGACGTTGCTAGTTCACCGTCGGCGTGCGCGAGCTTGTGTGCGGCGGCAGGAGCAAACCCAAGGGGTAATGGCAGCTGTATCGAGAGCCTTCTGTCAGCTATCCTGTTTGTGGTGACCACTATGCGAAGTTTTTGTATACCTTCTTCCCAAACATCTCAATGCTGGAATCCAGATCCGACACATCGACCAAGACTCGTGGCCGAATCTTGTAGCGGTCGTATGCCGCTTCATTGTCACGAAGACTAGGTCAGACATTCACACAGAGAATCAGCACACACCGTTGTCAGACATGAAGCCAAAGTTGTCCGGCAACTCTCAGGCTTGGTGTTTCCCATGCTCCCCGCCACTGGCGTAATCCAGTCCTGACCGGAGGCTAGTATGGAAACAATGCTGGCTTGTGGAACAGGTGAGTACGTACGTGATCATATCATCAGACCCGTCATTGAAATAGTCTGGCCATGAAACAAACCGTGTCAGCACGAATTAAATTCCTTGGCCAAGTCCGTTTGCATGTCAGGGAACAGGACCGGTGAGATAGATGCTTCCAACCCAACCAGCCTGACGTTACACAGGAATGCGACCGGGGAGCTCACCTCGATACATCTTCGGTACCTTCTTCTGTGCAAGTGCCCGAATGTCGTTGATGGTCAGGATCGTTTCGAGGTCGTCTGGTCGTCGGGGCTCGAGGACTATATTGTCCAGATACTCCTCCACAGGATGATCTGCCGTGGACATTTTCGCAGCTGATGCCATCTCGGACACGTCTGTTGGAGGCCGGACCAGAGTACTACTTGTCGTGCTGGATGCCATTGTTTTTGCTGGTCGAGTTGCACCAGTATGAAAGTGAGCGTAGCTGAGAGATGCAATAAGAAAGAATGAAACACTATTCAGCTTCACTCCAAAAAGGACGCCACTTCGTTCAAGCTCAACGCGATCGGACAATTCATTACGAAATGACAGACAAAAGGAATTCAGGAGCATATCCAAGGCCAATGGATGGTCTCGGGAGCACACAGACGAATCTCGAACAAAAGGGCGCCCGAAAGCACCTCCACACGCCGCCGGAGGTCGAATCGAAATCATTCGGCTTTGAATAGATTCCTCTCGAGACAAGCTACATGGCCATGGCGATAGTCGATAACCAGGTGCGACTGAAGAGCCGCATCGCGGCTTACTGAGGTCCGGAGTACTCGGGCCTCAGTATCGCAATCATGGTTCTTCGGCCCCGAAGTCCTGTAGCGTCAAGGCCCACTTACCAAGATGGAGTCTATAGAGAGGTTCTGGGCGCTGATATGGAATGTCTTGCGTCTATCTCACTCCAGGCATCAGACGGATCCAGGGCCCTTTTCTGTTGTCAACGAAGATTGTGAAGCATGTTGACGAGATACTAGCGTCTCCAGGAACTCGATTCCTTGGATTCCTTGTCCGAGTCCTTATTTTCTAGGGCTTGGGATTCGATTGCTGACCTCATAACCGAGTCAAGCAATCGAGTCCTGGCAACGCTGCGAGAGATCGAAGGTCTACAGGGCACTATGTCCGGATGTGCGTTTAGTGACACCATTGTCCGCTCCTTTTGATCAGACAAAGTCAAAGGCCTGCTACTGCCGCTGGCACATTCTTCAACTGCTGCAGTCGGAACGGGGCTGACCTATTGTAAGTCAACGTGCTAGCGAGGTCCTTACCAAGGAATGAATAACAGAAACTAAGATGGAAAACTACAACAAAGCTACAAGTCGTGACAACGGTTGTATCTGACTCCTGATATATGCTCAGTTCTGGTAGTTCAATTCAAGTGGCATGTTTCTAATGGCCATTGATACAACCCAGCCCCTGTCCATTTATTGTAGATCCAGACCCGCCATTGGTCTGTCCTTTCAGCTGGTCTTCGTAGAGTATACTCTTGCTGAAGAGTTGACTGCTTTGCGGCACGTCCATGAGCGGGTTTTCTTGGAAGAACCCTGAGGGCTTGAGAGAGACCTGGATCGTCTCGCACGGCATGACTGGGTAATCCTCGACGCGGACGTTGTGCGTCAGCGAAATGCAGTGCCACAACACAATGTCTTGATTGTCCACATTGTCCTTCCTGTTTGCCCAGGCAGCCACGTCGCCGCTGCCGTCTTCGGTAGCCTTGTCTGCAGGGAGGGCGATGCTCTGGTACGTATAGTTGCCACCGGCAAAGATCTCGCTGTCCCGGTACTGGGTGACCCAGTATGGGTGGGTGGCGAATCTTGCGCGCTTCGCGTGCTGGGAGCTCGACTGTGCGAGCAGCATCTGCCTCATGGGACTTGCAACGGCGTAGGCCACAGGCTGGCCGGAGACAGGGTTGACCGAATTCGGGTTGATGATCTTGTAGACGCGGTTCGGCGCAAAATCGGCACAGCCAGCTTGGGTAATTTTAGTCTTCTTCACCACGTAGCCGACACCATAGGGATTCAACTCGTCATCCAGCGGCATCGCTTCCGAGTCTTCCATCACAACGGTGTTGGCTGACCCGTCGATGTTTGGATCAATCCGAAGAATAAACACTGTTTCATAGGTTAGAGGAGGTGGGAGGGGGGAGGGAAATCCATACCATGCTGGTGATGAGGAGCGAGGACGCCCTCGTTCACGACGGTGCCCCAGGGCACGGTGACGCCATGGTCGATGGGTTGTGTGGCCACGATACCAGTCGCTTTGATTTCATAATGCAGACCAGCTGCTTGGTCGAAATGGAAGGCGAAGATGTAGTCGTAATTGCCAACCGTCAGGATCGATTGGAGGACGAGAACCCGAGCGCGAGTGATTGAAACTAATCCGCTTCTGTTGTTGGTGTGCTTGTATCCGATGCCATTATCAATCTCATGCATGCACACCGCGTTCGGCTTCGGCACCGCCTCGCCTTTGCTGTTGCTGACCACAAAGGAAAAGTATTTGATGACTCCAAGACAATCACACCCAAGCTGTAGGTTGTTGGCGGAATTGCCGGCACCGACATCACCAAGGTCGAAGACGGACTTTCGATTGTAAGGCCGACGAGGATCGGCGTAGGGGACGACCATTTCACTCAGCGAGACTCGGTAGAATAACTCCCTTCCATCATAGGTCACGTCGTTGATCACCATGCCCTCGCGGAAATTGAAAGAAAGCCGGAACCGCCACTTCTGCCATTTTACAAGATATCCGTCGACAGTGAAGGACGTCCCTTCTGGCTGGGTCACGATGAGCGGTTTCAGGTCCGCCCTTGTGGGCTTCTCTCTCAGGCTATGATGGAATTCTTGAGCTTTGTGAGGGACGAATTTGGGGTTCGGGTTAATCTTCGCATCCGCTCCGGTTGGTAAGTAGATGATTTCCACCAGCCTCTTGGACTTGTTCTCAAAGACCGGGGCGATCGGCAGAGGGAAGTCATAATGATTAGATGCGTCCGTAGCGCGTTTAGGGTCTTTGCAAAACATGTAGCACTGTACACGGTAATTAGTGGTGGGCTTTCCGACGCGCAGCAGATGCCCTACCTGAACCCTACGCTCGTGTTGTATTTCGTCTTCCCGGCCATACGACCAAGTGTTGCACACGACTTCTGTACCTTCGGGAAGCTCGAGCTTCTCTAGAGCCTTTTTGACCTCGGGATGTTGGGGAACCGTCAGCCGCATCTCTCGGGTCTCATCCACATCTCCTCCCGGATAGCCATTTTTGTCCAGTTGGTTCAGTTGCTCGACTTCCTTGGTTTTCAGATTGACCAGAGCGCAGAAGAAGTCGTAACTGCCTCTGAGGAACCAAACAGCCTGAGTCTTTCGTGGGAGCGCGGGAAGTTCAATCTTACCAGCCCGCTCAGCGGCCAGGTATGGTAGCAGGGTCTTCTTGACGGGATTCGAAAGCGAGATGGATTTGAAATGAACCGCACCCTCGGCGTACTTGGATTTGATGAGCTGTGCAGTTTGTTCAATCTCTTCCGCTGTGAGGGGATCAAGCGGGTGAAGGTTTGTCGCTGGGGTATCGCTGATGGAACCCATGTTTGCTTTGTAGGGAAATTGTGGTCTCTCGCCCGGTTCGACCTCACTGGAAAGACTTTACTGCCATGGTCACGAAGCAACGTCTCTGTGAGATATAAGGGGTTGTGATGCATCGCCCGCGCCTACGCGCATGCCCTTTAGCACCCTCACATTGCTCATTTTCTATGTCCGAGAGGAGGGCAGTCAGGTTTGGAGATAAGTCGGGGCCGAGATCCGCAACCTTTCAACAACATCGATATTCTGCTGGACCGAATCAAGGTTCCTGACAGAGCTTGAAGCCCTTGACAAGCTGGCTGCCTCGGCCAGAGAACCTTTAGACGCGGCGCTGTGCATCTCTGAGCTTATCCTTCAGGCTTCTGTACAGGTACAGATATATCGGTGGTAACAATGATATCAAGCCTCAAGAGCCGAAAACCTTTATCAGTTCGGAGCGGAGCGTGAAGCTTGGCAAGACCATCAGCATGGGGCTGATATGTATGTATCTTGAGTGCCGAAGGTGGGTCTTTCCGCTCTTTGCTATCTTCTGTAAGCTCGTTTTTCGATGAACTTATCGTGCTCGCCCGAAATCCAGTTATGGAGAATACGGCCTTGTCAAGGCTCCTCTGCCCCTGTCTCCTTGTGAATAACGCCCCGACCGGTCACCCTTACGATCTCGTTGCAGCACATCCAATTGAGAAACAGATAGAGCCTGACCGAGACTTGATAGACCGCACAGCTAACAGGACAAGAACTTTACCGTGTGTCTGTCAAAGAGAAGCTTGAAAAGGTCTATCAGGTTTGAGGCAGGGAATCAAACCCTCTTGATAAGGACCAGGAATGCATATGTATATGTCTCGGGGAGTGGTCTATAAACGCTGCAATTCCCTCCAGGCAACGTGAAGAAACCCCTCGGCAGGCTGCTAGTCTTCCACCAGGTCTCTCAACCTCGCAAGCTCTATCCTCAATTCCCATCCATACCCGCTGCAATTGCTACTCTTTCCCACAATGGATACCAAGAAGCCAGCTGTTTCCGTCGTCAATGATGGATCAAGCACGGAAGGGAGCACTCCTGCCTTGGGAGAGACGGCCCCATTGTCTCGCCCCGATCCAGGCCTTGCAAAAAGTTTGCAGTCTCGCCATCTCATCTTCTTCTCACTCGGCTCCTCAATCGGCCTTGGGCTCTGGCTCGGATCAGGTGCCACGCTGGCGAAAGGTGGGCCCGTGAGCAACGTCCTGGGCTTTGTCCTGGCCGGACTCATCTCTTGGGCCGTTGCACAAGCTACCGGGGAGATGGCCTGCAACTACCCCATCCCTTCGGCCTTTCCACGGTGGACAGAAAAGTTCATTGACAAAGCTCCCGCTTTCGCTCTGGGCTGGGCATACTGGATGTCGTCCACCCTCGTGCTTGCGGCTGAGGTCCAAGGTGCGGTAACGGTGATCCGATACTGGACTGACGCCCTGCATGTCTCGGTGTGGGTGACCATTTTCCTGGCCATCCTTCTCTCCATCAATGTATTCCACGTCAAGGTCTTTGGCGAGGTAGAATTTGTCATGTCCGTCATCAAGTTCTTCTGGATTTTTGTGGTCATTATCATGTTCATTGTGATCACCGCCGGCGGCGCACCCAACCATACCACCATCGGCTTCCGGTACTGGCGGGAAACACCCTTCATCAACGGATTCAAAGGATTCCTCAACGGCCTGCACAACTGCATTTTCTCTATGGCCGGTACTGAATTCATTGGCCTGACTGCCGCAGAAGCTCGCAATCCTAGGAAGTCAGTCCCCAGAGCTGTCAACACCATCTGGATCCGCCTCGGGCTTTTCTACATCGGCGGTTCCTTTGTCACAACGTTGTGCGTGGACCCCCGCGATCCTGACTTGTTTGGTGCCTCAGGCACTAACGCCAGTCCATTCAACATCGCTATGCTACGGGCTGGCCTTCCCAATGCCGCTCATGTGATGAACGCCATCATCTTGCTCAGCGTGCTATCCTGCGGAAACGCGTTGGCGTATGCTAGCTCCAGAACTCCGATCGGACTGGCGCAGATTGGCATGGCTCCGAAAATCTTCCTGAAAACCGACAGCAAGGGCCGTCCGTGGCCGAGCATCATGTTGACATTCCTTGTTGGTGGAGGCATCTCCTACCTCAACGCCACCGAGAGTTCCTACGAGGTCTTCGCGTGGTTGGCGCATCTGGTCGGTCTCTGCGCACTGTTCAACTGGTCGATGCTCTTCCTCAACCACATTCGCTTCCGCAAAGCGTGGAAGGCTCAGGGCTTCACCAAGGCTGATCTCCCCTGGATGACCAAGTACTTCCCGTGGTCCACCTACACGGGACTCACTCTATGCCTCTTGCTCGTCGTCAACGAATTTTACCTTGCCGTGTGGCCTCTGGGACTGCCATCTTCGGCCAAGAATTTCTTCTCCAAGTACGTCTCCATCATCGCCATCGCTAGCATCTACATTGGCGCCAAGATCTATTTCCGTGGGCCTCTGTACCTCAAGAGGGAGCAAGTCGATCTCATCACCGATCGCCGGATTTATTCGGCCGAGGATCTCGAAGAGGGTGACGAGAAGAGGACGTTTGCAACGATCAAGGACTTGGTGGCAAAGCCAATGAAGAAGATGGGCAGTTGAGATCTGGCAATTGTAATTCAGGCTAGAGGGTAGGATATCTTCACAGATGGACGTTATGGTCGAGGTAAAGCAGGGATATGGACTGACTTGCGACGAGAATAATGTACAAGAGTGTTGGAGGTACTGGCTGGGTCGCTTGGGCCTGTCATGGTGACGAAGCAGCGCTTTTGCTTGTATTTTGTCTGTAGTTGAATATATTCATCTGGTGGTATATTTGATTTAATCAAATCCGGCGACTTGACACTTGAGAAAGAAGGAGAAACTGATTCGAGAGGGGATGGATTCTAACGAGTAGTATACCTTCCCCACTTTTACCGTCACATGTAGTAAGCATGTGGTATCCTAACCTCATTAGGAATATTCTTGTCGCTTTTCCTACAAGTACTGAGTATATTTCCCGCCTTACTCCCTGATAGATAGCCTTACATGTAATGCCTATCCGGGTCCTGCCCTACGCGATATATCTGACTCGGGTGTAGAGAGTAGGGCATCTGCCGGGGTAACTATCTATGATGGCTTATTTACTACCTCACCTGTCTACTGATACTGCTAGTCCCCGCCACGAGACTCAATAATGCTTCTTGGTCTATGACCAACTCATTTGATCCTGCGGATCACACAACCCTACAGAGTTGTCCCTTCTAGATCTGCCTCTTTGGTGGCAGATCTTTTATGATGCCCTTTCTTTCCTTGGTCCTCCACTGAAGAGCCTTCATCAGTTCATAGACTAGTTTCAAGGTGGGAGCCTCAATCCCCTTGCTTTGTGCGGCTCTAAGCGGTTCGCCCAGGATATTTTCATACTCGCTCAGGTTACCCTGTTGGGAGAAGAGTACAAGGTCAGCGTCAATCAACGCGAGTCGATGAGACTGTGGACATACATACCTTGGCTACGTCCTGCTGCATGCTGGGCTCGAAGTAGTCGTCAATGGCCTCGGCGTTGACAACGGTCTCAACGAGGTTAGGATCCAGTTCGACGCCGTGCGCGCCGGCCACTGCGATGACCTCGAGCATCAGAGGTCTTATCAAGCCATCGATGGGAGACTTTGACAGCCTGAGGCGGCCGCTGTCTAACTGCGTGATGGCGCAGACCGGGTTATAGCTAGCATTGTACATCAGCTTCCTCCATCGGCGCCATGTCACCATGTCGTCGAGCTTGCACTGAACTTTCCCGCCGGCGTTATAGATCTCGACGAAACGCTTGGCCGCGGCCACGCCAGCTTCCTCGGGAATGGTAGGGTGCGTAAAGGGCCCGACGAAGACGCGGTCTGGGTCGTTCTGCCAGATATGGCCATGCGTGGTTTCTTTTGCCCCAATGTGCGAAATCCCGGAGAGGATGACGTTGGCGGGATATGCCTGCTGCACTGGACTCTCAATGTTCAGGCCATTTTGGACGAGAACGATCACTGTGTGCCCTGGAGTTACAGCAGGAGCGATGATCTGCGCAACGGTCGGTGGTACGTCCGGAATGTTCTTGGTGGTAACGACGATGAAATCGAAAGGGTGCATGCCATTCTGAACAGTTGGGACGGCGTTGGTAACTGTCTCCAGCCAAGAGGAGTGGTCATTAGCCTGGTCAAAAGGAGCCATGCAAGCGAGCTTCTGCACTGAGGGAAGCGAAGCCACCAGACTGATCAAGTTGGAGACTTACTGGCAGTTGGCTTCCAGCCCGATACTTTGCCATGATCAACCGAGTCGAAGCTGAACCCCTTTTCCATCACAGCAGCATAGTTGGATCGCAGCACGGCCGTCACGCTCGCCTGTCCACCCGATTCAAGGGCGTATGCTCCCATGGTTCCCACGCCGCCGGAGCCAACGAGGAGAACATTTGCCTTGCCCGTCATCTCTTTCTCCTGTAAGTTTGGTCTGAATGGCTTCTGTTGGGTATCTCTGATGTTGCACCTTTTCCTGATGTTGATATACACCGTTGGCGCTTCAGGAGGACAGAGGCTTGAAATGAAGGAACGTGGACGAATGCCGGCAGGGTAACTGACCAAGTGCTGTTTGTCATGATCTTTGCGCGTAGACGCTTCATCGACGCGACCAGCTGCCGTACTCGCCCGGTTCGGCCCATCGTCGTTGGTCGGCCCTCGGCCGTTCCATCTATCTCCCTGATGGGTGGAGCTCCGCTCGGGCCAGCCCATGAGATACAATCTCGGGGCCGAGAGTACGACATAGCAAGTGCTTTCAAGCGACCAGGAGTAGTCCTCAACGCCCATTCTAAGCACTTTGAACCGATGGGGACCTGTGGGCATGACAGAGCGTACTGCCTCCGAAAGACAACGTCGGTCAGTGGTTCCAGAGGCTCTCCTTGATATGGCAGAGTGGTAATAGGAGAAGTAAACGGGGCTTCATGCACACAATTCCAGTATCCACCACAACACCGGCAAGGCTCGCGCAGAGAATGCCAGCCTACCATTCCAGCTGCCGGTTTCCGCCTTGCTGCAAATCCTTATTGCGTTCTAGATCAGATATATTGCCAGAAGAGAACCCCCATGCTTGTGGGAGAAAGTGCAAGAAATGATATTACATTGTGTCTTCCCACAAACGGCCCATCCCCCACTGTGGTCCAACAAACATAATGCTGATCATCAACAAGAGCTGCTCACCTGCAGTTGCTGAGACTGGTCAAGCTGGCCGCCTTCCCACCAACATGAATGTGTCAATGGATCCCGAGAAAGGCCAGAGCTACGGCGGAGCAGACAGAGAACAAGTTATATTCATGAGGCAAGAGGCGTCTTCCTTCGAGGCATGTTGTGTAGCTATAGTTTTGACCTGGATCGGATGTTCAGCCGTCAAAGACAACAGAGCTGACTGACACTTGTTCTTATGCTAGGTCACCTGGGACGGGACAGACGACCCTGACCGCCCATTGAATTGGTCTGCGAGGCAAAAATGGACGTTGGTGCTGCTCGCTTCTGCTTCAAGCTTCGCAACCCTCTCCGGAGGTACGATGATGGCACCAGGAGTCCAGAGGATCAGCCGCGAGTTGGACCTCAATGTCGAGACCACCCAGCTGAGTCTCTCCATCTTCGTCATGTGGTATGGCTTCGGGCCCATGTTCATTGCTCCAATGACAGACATCTTTGGGAGAAGACCAGTCTGGTTGGCGACGGGACTGTGGTTCTCCATCTGGAATATGGTATGCGGATTCAGTCACAATAGGTCTCTCCTCATCGTGGGACGCTTATTAGCCGGTCTAGGTGCTAGTTCGAGCTTCGGGGTAAGTGAACCTGGAGGTGTATGATGCCCCAGCGCAAACGGGCTGACCATCGAATCGTGACATAGATCTCCAACCCAATTGTGGGCGACTGTTTTCCCCCTGCGAAGCGAGGCCGAGCGTTGGGAATCGCCACAACCATGCCTCTCCTCGGCCCTGCTTTTGGCCCCATTATCGGAGGCATTCTCGTACAGGCTGCCGGATGGCGTTGGCTTTTCTGGACACTGTCAATATTTGTTGCGACCCTCCTCACTCTAGGGTATTGGCTGTTCTATGAGAGTTCGACCAGCACTATCTTGAATCGCAAGGCAGCCAAGCTGCGCAAAACAACGGGAGACCAGCGATACCACGCGGCTGGAGAAAATGAACCCGGGAGGGCCAAACTCACCCGGAGCTTTGCTCTGCCATTCCGGATGCTTTGCTTCGAGCCCGCCATTCAGGTCGTCGCAGGGTATCTCTCGGTCAACTTTGGCACGGCGTACCTTGTCATGACAACCTTCGCGAGCCTGTTTGTCGAAGAGTATGGGTTTTCAGCTCGAGCAGCCGGCCTGCAGTACATTTCCGTTGCGATCGGTTTCCTGGGCGGTGCTCACCTGGGTGGTCTGGCCATGGATCAAATGTATAAGAGGCTCGGGCGGGCTGGATCTGATGAGGCCACGCCCGAGGCACGGGTCCCGTTAATGCTTCCTGCCGGTATCCTCTCGGCTGTCGGTCTTTTCTGGTACGGCTGGTCAGCGCAAGCGGAGGTGTTTTGGTGGGTCCCAGACATGGGCATCGCGATATTCAGCTTCGGCAACGTCATGACCACGCAGTTGTCGCAAGCGTATGTGATGGACGCCTTCGCGGGGTCGGTGGCCTCGGGTGCTGCAGCGAGCCAGGTGCTCAGAAGTGTGACTGCATTCGCATTTCCGATTTTTGCCCCGATCATGTACCAGAATCTGGGATATGGGTGGGGTAACAGCATTCTGGCATTTTTGTCCTTGTTTCTAGGTATAGCCGGTCCCGGGGTCCTGTGGGTGTATGGCGCACGTCTAAGGTCACAGTAGAGATCCAGAGCCCACACTTCTATCTGCAGCTCTGAAGCTTGAGGCATTTGCTAAGTACTGATATCCTTCTGGGACTGGAGTTGGCGGGGCCCAAAGTGACTTCGGGTGCATAGCCTGATCAAGCTTTCGGTCCCGAAGCCTTGTCTTGGCGTTCTTGGCATTATATTCGGTCAGGCTGAGCCAAGCCCTTATCTGTGGTTGAATAGCATGTCACAGAGGCCGGAAACAGTACAACCATCCGTCAGCATTATGATTCTGGATGCACCATTACTAAGGACGTATCAATCAGACCTTGTAGTGGTAAATCAAGATCTGTCCTGAAATACGTTGCAGAAATCCGCAACTGAACCTCTACACACATTGGCAGAGGTAAACTAACTATTCACTGATTGTACCACCTTACCCTTGCCACAGATACACAATGTACGATTTAGTGATAGTTGGAGCAGGTGAGTTGCTTGTGGCGCCAGGTCCAAAGAACACCGTTAAACTCTCGAAAAAGGTATTCATGGACTTATCATGGCCAAAACGTATCTGGATGTCTACCCAAGTGCTCGATTGTTGGTACTGGAATCAGCTGAATCCATTGGAGGCACATGGTCGGAAGATCGACTCTACCCGGGCCTCCACTCCAACAACCTTGTAGGATCTTATGAGTTCTCGGACTTCCCTCTCGACCGAGTTGCGTTGGGAATTAGCACCGGAGGTCACATCCCGGGTCCCAAGCTTCACCAATACCTTCAGGCCTTTGCAGCTGAATTTGATCTGACCAGGCGCACGAAGCTGAACTCGAAGGTTGAGGTTGTCGAGCGTCTATCCCCAAATAAATGGAAAGTCAGCTACCGAGATGCATCCAATTCGACCGAGAATGTGGAGACGACCAGGCTCGTCATTGCAACTGGCCTTACGAACAATCCCTTCGTGCCTCGATTTCCCGGTCAAGACGGGTTTGAGGCTCCCATATTCCACGTGAGGCATCTCAAGGATTGTGTGGATGGACTGGTGCAATCCGCCACGAACATCCTTCTGCTAGGAGGGTCCAAGTCTTCGTATGATGTGGCGTACGCCTTTGCTTCACAAGGGGTAACTGTTGATTGGGTTATTCGTGAGTCCGGTCACGGTGCCAACTGGATGTCCCCATCTCTTGTTACGCCTTTCAAAAAAAGACTTGAAGGGCTGGTCGGCGTCCGGTTCTTCACCTGGTTCAGCCCGTGCATTTGGGGTGCCCAGGACGGCTTCGGGTGGGTTCGCAAGATGCTACATGGTACCTGGATCGGAAGATTCTTTGTGGAGAGGTTCTGGGACATTCTAACCGCTGATCTTGATGAGCGAACGGAATATAACAAACACCCCGAGACCGCAAAGCTGAGGCCAAAACTTCCCACCTTTTGGCATGCTTCTTCAGTGTCCATCTTGAACTATCCCACTGACTTCTTCGAGTATGTCCGTAACGGGACTATCAAGGTTCATATTGCCGATATCCATCATCTCTCCAGTCGAACAGCCCATCTGAGCGATGGCACAACAGTCAGAGGGGACGCCTTGATCTGTTCGACGGGCTGGCATCACCGACCCTCTATGAAATTTCTTCCAGAAGGAATAGACGCAGAGCTGGGAATTCCGCATGATTCTACCAAACCAGAATCCGACCTCGTCAATCGGGCAGACGAGGAGATTCTTAGTCGCTTTCCCCGACTTAAAGACCAGCCAGACACATACCGAAATCTCAAGCCTTTGCAAGCGGCAACGGACGAAGGTGTCATCAACCAGCGCCCTTTCCGGCTATATCACTTTATGGTGCCACCTGCAAGCATTGATGACTCCTCCATTGCTTTCCTGGGTATCCTTTTGACAATCCATACTGTCCCGGTCGCACAGGCCCAAGCCCTCTGGATCACAGCATACCTGAACAACCAACTCTCACGTCAACAACACAGTCCCACGAAAAGATTTGACCCGAATGCTGTGGCCTACGAAACAATCTTGCAGACCCAGTTTGGCAGATGGCGCTATCCAGCCGCGTTCGGGAAACAGTTTCCAGACTTCGTGTTTGACGCGGTACCATACATTGATATGTTGTTGAGGGATCTGGGGTTGAAGTTCAGAAGGAAGAAGACCTGGTGGGCTGAGATCTGGCATCCATATGGACCAGAGGATTACAGAGGCCTGATAGATGAGTGGCGGCTCAGGATAAGTTGAGAGACATCTGCTCTTAGGACACACTCTCGACAGCTTCGTCGCCATTTGATTGCGAATGGAAGTGGAGGCCTGCAGACGGACTCTGCGGTAAGAGGCGAAAGCGGAAGAGACGTGTATGCCCCCAGAGGCGCCATCAGCAGGGAAAGCGACCTCATCCTCTGACTATGGCGCAGCAGACCCAATATGTCTGCTCATAAGCAGATGCATGAAGTTGCACCGCATGCAAGGTTTCACTCCTCACGTGGCAACACAACGGGGGCCTGTCCTGTCAAAACTGAAACTGGTACAGGGATATGTTTATCGATCGACGGTTGTCTTGCCCACAGGAGCTTTATACAAACAAACATCTCTTCCTCAAGTCATCCTTAGGTATCTACTCGTAAGGTGCACCAGTTTGTACGAGGTAGTTCTTCTCCGTGGTTTCACCCGGACCAAGACACTTTAGATCGAAAAAGGTTCGCTGGAGATTGCTTAGGGAGCCCAGTGTTGATATCCCTGATAAGCGAGCCTACGGTACAATACGAGAAGGTAGCCATGGCACCCAGGGGTAAGACTTTGCTCCGTAAAACAAACGCGCTATTGATAGGATGACGCCTGATGACGAAAGATGCAAGATGATTGGGACATAGCCGATCTGACATGGGAGCGGAGATCCATCTGGAGATGTGTGTGGGCGCAGGTGCGGCAAATGAAAAGGCACGAGGAACGAGTTGCGTCTGCGTCATGGTTTCGGTGGAAACGGATCATTCGTTGAGGAGGACGCGATTCAAGACTGATCAAAGGCGAGGGAATTTGCAGGGGCAACGGCGGCCAGAGAAAACGTGATGGGAGTGGGCGCCGTGTGTAACGAGCGAGTCTGGGATGAGGTTAGTGGAGGCGAGAAGCTCGCGGTCGGAAATTGACATTTGATTGACCATAGGCTGTGATTTAACCCAGATGCCACCATTGTGGCGATGCCAATCAAGGTGTTCAAGGAGTCTCAACTGGAGAGCGGACAGGGAGAATTGTGAGTGGTTTCTGCTGAGACAAAGAAGATGCCTCCAGCTCCAGAGACATTGTGTTTGTGTGTTGTTGCACATGAGCACTCGTGGGTAAAGTGGTAAGTCAACATTCAACTAGCAAATGCCAAGGAAAATTACTTGAGGCCTGGTGGGTTACCCTATAGGTACTTATCTGTTCCTTCCAGGCACTGGACATGCCTACTGAAGCCCACCCTACAGCCCACTGGCTTGTTCCTGACAGTGCTTGCGATCAACGGAGCCATTATTACACAGCACTGCCGTTTCGCCCAAATTTCAGGCCGGGGTTGCGAAATTCAGTCCCCGCAGCCACTCCGTTAACTTCACTAATCCTCCAGCTTGGGCTTTCCCGGCCCCGGCTAGTCAGGGCGAGTCAGGTTAGTGGCCGCTCAACGAGAATCTCTCATCCACCTAGTAAAGCCACCCATTCGTCGGGGCACCATCAAGAGGCCCTCCGTGGATCCTGATCTCACCAGTAATACTACCCGCCTGGAGAAGGACTGTGCACATTGGACCTGGAGCCTTGGCAACCAGCAGCGTTGCTTCTATTGCCTCCTTTGTCCCTATGCAAGATCCCGTTTGCTTTCAGCATCTTGTGCTGGACCTCGTTCTTTGAGCAGGACCACTGTCCATCGTCTTTTCCTTTCTGTCCTTCTTTGTCACTCGTTTCCAACTGCAGTACATTCTTTTGGTACCTCACCAGAGTCATTCGTTTAATTAGTCCTCCGGTTGCTGTTGTGGATTAGTACTACACATTCATTCCGCGCGGAGTCTGGACCTCACATTGACCAACCGACGCAACTTGATGATCCCGTAACAACAAAGACTACACTTCTCTGCCCTTCACCATGTCATGCTAGGGTAATCGTTGGTCGACGCCTTTCCCCTTGTCGGCAGACAGCAACAACTCTCGATCCGCCCCGGTATCATGTCCTCTCCCATTCTCCCTGAGAATGAGCCGCAGATACACCCGAGGAACCCCTTTGCTCGTCCAGGTCCCATCCCCGACATCCGGTTAGAAGGCCTCTACTTGGAGAGAGCCCCTTCGCTGGTGCAGAGAGCCGAGTCGTCCTCAAGTTCATCGAGCCCGGCAACTACAACATCGTGCGGACCAAACGACAATTCGGGCGCTTGTGAGAAATATTACGGGTCTGATGGGTCGAATACAACTTTGCCAATCGTTCTGGGAGTGGTTATACCTCTAGGGATCGCCCTGGGTTTGCTGTTATATCTGCACAGGAGGCATGTGAAGAAGCTAAGAAGAGAAGATGCTGAAGACAAACACAAATCCCTTGATTTTGGCCTGCTCGAAGCGAAGCACAACCCTGGGAAGAAGAAGGGTCGGAAAAACCCTGAGATGTCGATGGCTGAGGACAAAGAGACAGGCGGTAGACGAGCTCGTGGCTTGTCGCTTGACATGGATGCTAATAACCCTTATCTTCTGCCGCCGGAACTGCATCACTCGAGGGAATCGCTCCATTCGCTGTCTCGCTCTATAACCACTAGTGACGATAAATATCGTGCGACCGCCTTTATTCCTGATGATGGTTCCATACGACCACCGTCAAGTCTCAGAAGCCCCGTCGACGATTCCTCAAGCTATACCGGGTCTTCTAGCCGCAGATTTCCTTTCGACTCGAGGCAGAATTTGTTGCACAATGCCCAGGAGCCTGCGAATGTGCCACCTCCATCAGGAAACCCTATTTCGGCAGAGTCGGCTCCAGGAGGCCATAGCCCTATGCCGGCAGTCAAAGCGAACACATTGCTCCTTCCTTCCATGCCCAACCCTATCCGTGACTCGTTCGTGAGCACGGCGAGTAGCAATGGAGCAGTGAACGCTTTGAGGGCCAGCAACAACTACCTCGGCCAATTTATTAGTGGCGGTGGATTATTTGAGGAGGAACAAGTCAAGAAGGAACCTATATCGACTGTCAAAGAGGTCCGGGCTGAGTCACCAGTTATGCAAGTCCAGGCGCCTCCCCCAGTAGTACTCAAAGACGCTCCGCCCCCATTCTCACCGTCCACAACTTCAACCTCTAACGGACAGAATCCTATCGTCCCAGGCATTACGTTGAATACCCCAGAAGAGCGCCAGCCACGGCTACCTCAGCTAAGCTTCATCGACTCCCAAGGTAATGGACAACATGCCATAACCCCGGAAGAGGACCCTCATACCGCTCCAGATACATCAAAGAAGACGCACCAGGACAGCGACACTCGTCCAATGGAGTTCTCTGGCTCAGAGCTTTCGCATAATCAGACATCGCAAGGTCAACACCAGGCTCAACAAGAGGAAGACGATTACTACGATGAGTACGAGGCTTACGGGGATCAGGATCAACAATACTCTGAGGAGCACGGGTATTATGATTTCGAAGACTACGATGAGTACACTGGGTATGATCCTCGTCGACTCACAATGGGTCTGCGCCCATTACCCCCCGACGATCCGTCCGAAAACCCGGAACAGCGCGCCAACCGGATCAGATCATTTTATAAAGAATACTTTGATGACTCCAAACCACAGAATCCGGCTCAAAATATGCAATATTATGATGGTGCTGAAGGCTACCACCAGGACAGCTATGGACCGGGTGCCTATCCCGATGGTTACTATGATCAAGCGGCATATTATCCACCTCGGGGAATGTCGCAGAACGGCACGTATGGGAGACATCGTGCAACGGTGTCTAACGGAAGCTATCAATCCGGTCCTAGGGCGTTTTCTTCGGCATCAGGTCGGTATGGGGGATATCCTCGCATGCCGCCGAAGAAGAACCTGCCGCCGCCAAAAGCGCTGAACCTCCTGCCAACACCGGCAAAACTCAAGGAGGACACGTTTCTGCCCATAGATTTTGCTCCCCCTCAGAAAATCCACAACCAGCGATCTGGTACTCCCGATAGCCTTCGTGGAGGACTGAGGCCGTACTCGCCAGCAGTGAGGGCTCACATTCCACTCGCATCATCATTCGATGATCTGGCGGTGATACCCAGCCCGTAAGTCTTGTGTCTACGAGTGCGCTAGATGTTTATGACTAACAATAATCGGCAGGCATCAATTGAGAAAGTCATCCACATTCACGGCATTAGACTTTGCACCGCCGTCGCGACTCAGAGTAAACGACACTGGCACCGAGACTGGAAGCATTCGCAGCAATCGATCCGGAATATCGGCTCTCCACGTGCATAATATCCGGACCGGCGCATACCGTGTGAGTCGCATACCAAAAGAGGTTGCAGGTACCAGAGACGAGCTGGCGGCCGCATTAAGGCCACAGTGGGATCTAAATCGATGAATACCCTTACTAGAGTGGGATGTATCTGCATTGGGCCGATATCTTTGATTCGAGACATGACTCTATATGGGAAATTTTTAAGCATGGCGAGGGGCGTTGTCAGGAGGCTCGGGAGCTCTCGTCGTGGCATATCGTGCCCATTTGAGGCACCGAGGCCTAGGAATCTATTTGGGACTGTCCCTGTCAAAAAAGTTCACATGTAAAATATCAGAATCGGGGAGCTTGTTCCCCCGCCTGAAGATCTCTGCAGTCTTCGCTGGAAACGAAACCAGAAGGCACAACCTGTGATTGGATGGTTGACCGATTCCAGGGTTGACTCTGACCTCTGGCGGCTGCCCTGCCCTTGTACGAAATTCATGCGAGGTGCATATGCCTCTCAGAGCTCAGATACCTCTTCCAAGTTTCCCCGAATGAGCAGATGGGCCAACGAGCTAGAATTGGGTAGGTCGGCAACTTTTGGCATGGGGAAGCGCAGGCGCAGAGCGGATATCAAGATCCAGATCCCAGCAAGGAGTATTCGGTACTGGTAGAAATCGGCGCCTTGCAGGATTGGCATGTCCCAAAAGCCCAACATGGACCCATCAATCCAATGGTAGGGAGCGTTCGTGGTACGAGACCTTGGCTTCGGGCAGGGTGTGTATCACATCGACAGACGGGGTGGGCAGTATTTGCGTCGTGACGGCGGCAGTCTCACATAATCGGGTCAGTCTGTGATACATTGAGGACTCAGATTGGAGCGTGGGAGCGGTGGAGAAGGTCCCGAAGCTGCAAAGAGCCGCCTTCGAGGACTGTCGGGACGGGTGGGATTGTTGTACTCGGTACTTCCGCAGTCTAGGGTCGTTGGTGTCCGTCATCGAGGGGACGATCATCTACTCGTAGGGTGATAGTCACGCCCAGTTTTGTTCTCGAAAGCAGACGTTCGACTGGTGCGAATCTCTGAAGGAACGGAATCTCGGCTTTGTGGGCTTTAGGGGAGGCCTGGGTGGTGTTGCTAAAGTGAAATTCTTCATCAAGTGGACAAATACCGAAGATTTTGCATGTAACGATGGTTCGGCCGCTCAGAGCTCGGCTGCATTCCGTCCTTACTAGGGAGGTACCTAGGGACCTAAAGACCAAGGAGCTCCAAGGGTAACAAGCTCCAGAGAGCCCCTAAACTCTTTTGTCGGAGGTCATGTTCCAGCTGGTGCCAGGGCCCGCCCTCCTGCAAGTTCCTGGCACCACTGTTAAGTTGACTGGTAAGTTTAGCATGCGGCTTACCCAATAATAATTTACACAGGCCCCACCACCACCATCACAGCCCTGAGCCCTTATTCCTGAACTATTGACTGTTTCCCTCGCTTCCCCTCTGCCTCCTGCCTCTGCGGCCTCTTTCTGTCTCAGGCTTGCCACTTTGCTGCGCCCTCCACCTCCAAACAGTTCAATTCTTTCCACACTTCAACGTTGAACATGTTTCCCTGCGTCTATTTCTCGGAGTCGCAGCATTATACATTCTCCCATCTTACAGTATACACCCCTGGTCGGATCTGATCCCGTTAAGAAGTCATTCCTCATTGTCATCATCATCATTTTCCTCTCCCTGCATGTATTATTGGTCTGGCAAAGGGACCACACACAGCCCTCGCGTCCAGACACTTCAATTCGCCTCTATCTGCCCCTACCCTTTTTTTTTAAACCTGCGGCTGACGGGCAACATTGAAACTCCAACACCTTGTCACCGGGACGTCGTGATATAATAGAGTTCAATCCCTCCTAACAATTTGGAGAACATCTGGTAGACCAGCAGAAGTTGGTGTGGCTACGCGTTGAACCTCTCTCATCACCTCCGCTTGCTGCGGCAGGCATTGTTTCCCATAAACACTCACTCTAGGAATTCAGTCCACAATGGCGACTGGTATGGACACACGCCCCTTGTGCAAGCGGCTCCCAAGCTAAAAAGAAGATAGATACCAGCGCGACCGACTCGGTCATCACGACTATTATCGGCACGACTTCGACCAGCCTCACTACCTCGTTCTCTACCACTGTTACCGTCACAGATTCGACCTCGACCGATACATCGATAACATCCGACACGTCCACTCCACCGACTACAGTCACCTCATCCATCTCCATTCCTCCCTCGACCACAGTAGTACCTGACACCAGCACTCCTGATACCAGTCCCAGTGTCATTATAGCGACAGAAACAATAACTCAAACACCAGCATCAACCCCAGGAGGCTCTCAGACTCCCACGGTCGTTGTTGTGACCTCCACATTCTCTCCGGATACCCCGACTTCGGACACTGCCACCGCGTCGTTAACAGTCACTCCCACAACCTCATCTCCCACACCATCAACATTGAGTGCTCCGGGCTCCAGGTCCGGATCCTCGGGTGGCCTCAGTTCTGGTGCAAAGATTGCAATAGCCGTCATCATTCCGATCGTGGTTATCGCAGCATTATTTTTGATTGGATTCTTCTGCTGGAGGAAACGAAAGGCCAGGAAGAATGCAGAAGAACTCCGTAAGAGCGAGATGGCTGAATATGGATTTAATCCGAACAGCGATCCGACGCTCGGAGTTGCCGCGGCCCCATATACTGACAATCAATCTGAAGGACAAGATGACACCAGTGGATATCGCGGATGGGGAGCAACATCCTCGAATAGGAAAGCTTCGACGACACTCGGTTCCAATGGACGAGCTGCTGGCGGTCTGGCTCTATCGGAAAGCAGCAGTCAACCTGGCGGGTATGCCCCTCAGGCTTCGCCGAATGCGACCTCGGACCAATACTCTGCAGATCCCTTGATGAACGGTCATCCGGAAGGCGGAGACGGCGTTGCAGCCTTGGGGACTACTGGAGCGCTCAATAGGAATCGCAGTGGGACAGGAGACATTCGCCGCGGTCCGTCCAACGCTTCCTCGGCATACTCAGAGGGCCACCACTCGGAGGCATCTTCAGAGGCGCCTCAAATGCCTGGCCCGTACTATCAGGAAGAGGTCCCTTATAATATATATAACGAAGCAAACCCCAGCCACGGCCCGTATGGCGATGGATCATATGGTGGTACTGGAACGCAACCCGTCATACGTGACAACCAAGCTCGAAGGAACACCCGCATCGAGCGAGCACCGACATTCCCGCAAGCCCAAGGCGGGATTTCGCAGAATTTCTAAAGCCGATATCAACTGGCTATCAGGTCTATATTTCCCTCTTCTGTTGGATTCTACCGTCTTTTTGAATTTGGGTTCGTGGGAGGTATACTCCTTTTGGAAAAAGCATTTGGGCAGATCTCTTCGGATTGATCTCCCTCACAATTTCTTTCTATTTATACCCTGCTCTGTTACCCTCGCCGGAATCTGACGAATTTCTTATGGATCATGGGACATTCAGCCTTGAACCTGGAGTTAAGTGACTGGTCATCCAACAGTACCATACCGGGGTTCTCAATGGCAGCATACACATATCTCATCAGCTCGACTTTGAGCTTGTAATTAAGGAGACATGGAGGGGCAGAATGTGAAGGATAAAGAGCAGCAAGGTGGTTGAAACGGGTGTTTGACAAGTGGATGTACTCGTATCTACATATGTAGATAAGTTGTGGCAAAACTGCCTCGAGAAAGGAGTGAATTCCATTGCTGCTATAATACAGACTCATAAGATTGAGCATTCACAAGGACTAGTCATCCTTTGACCTCTCTACTCATCGCCATTCACGGTTGCCATTGAATGCTCGAATATCACGACATAGGCTGGAGATATTCGCGCTAACCGTATCGATAAGCGGAGCCTTGCCTTGCACCTCATGATAATTTGGCCTGTGTGTGATATTAGAGTCCATAGCTCGCTCAGGTTGGTCTAATCCTTGCCATTGTCTACAAGATCTATACCGAGTACAGACAGCTATAGCTCTCGAACAATGCGAGGCCACATCCTCCGCCTTTGAGGATTTCCGCCGCATTTTCAGGATCCTCGTAATCTAACGGAGCGTCTCCGGTTTCACGAGTTTTCGAGGGCCACACGCTTGAGTCATCAACGCATTGCCTCTTTTTGTGTTGACCGTAAGTGACTCACTTGTGATCCCAACATTGCTGTCGACAACTTGTCAGGGGGAGCCGAGAGACGGAGTCGATATCATTTGCTTCAAAAAAGACTCTGGACCCTCGGGCTTTTAATTTCTTTCAGCCTCGAGCGTGTAAAAAATACTTGGCGTGGATTCATTTCTCTTCAACACTGGAAACATAGTCAATCAGTCACCAGGAGCCGTTGTCTTCGGTATAAATCTCAAAACGCCTACAAACCCATCATCCCTCCCGTGCAGACCACTCGTCATCACTGCATTTCCCCCAGCGACACCCTCCGCTCAATCAT
>WJFF01000092.1:95855-114171 GCA_011800825.1 Fonsecaea pugnacius | reverse complement strand
TGCAGGCTACAGCTGGTATCGTCTTCCAGCTTCTAGTGCTGAGCTTGATATAACACAACGGCGGTAAAATGTAAGCCAGCGCACACGCACTAGTCGCCCCGATCAATTCGAAAACGGCCCCAAGGTCACACGTGATCAAGCTGATGGCCATGGCGCTGACCACAAGGGCGCTGCTAAAGATCAAATGTCGGTTGGGTTGGTAGGGCTCCTCGGGAAACCAATAGTTGTTCATGACTTCTCTGCAGACAAAACACTCAAGGGGAAGGGTGGTGAGCATGTTGAGCCCAAAACACAATCGGGCGATCTGGACCACCACATGGCCCTGCGACGGGAAATTGTTCAAGACATTGCCCTTGGTCTTGTCACCGAATGTGAGGAAACCTGCTAGAGCCATGACGAGGCAGGCAATCAGGGAGATGGAGGTGCTGTAATGGGTCACGGTCGAAAATCGGTCCAGAGTAGGTGTCTTGAGAGAGCCGTAGATCAGTAGGGAATTATGATGGCAGACAAAAGCTAGACAGATTAGCTGCGGGTAACCACATGTACAGGGGCCGTACCAAACGAAATCACTCCAACGGCCTGAAAGAATCCATCATTGACGAAGAGCAGGCCTTTCAAACTCCCCCGCAGTTCCGAATCGACAATGGCTCCCTGAGTGACAACCGTCACAATAATGATCAGCATGCTGATCAACGCCAGCGTAGATGCTTTTGCGAGCTGCGGGCGTTAGCTTGATCCCCAGTGTGTGTACTGGGAGAGGCACACCTTCGCGATATCCCTGTAAAGACTCAATGGCCAGCTGATAGCCAGAATGAAAAGGACTATGACAGCTCTGCGGTCGGTTAGAAGCCATAGAAACGGGATATCCCTTAATCCGGGAATCAATGCTTCGATAACGTGCGGAATGGTGTCTCCGACAATTATACAAAAAGCAATCATGCCTCCAAATGCAAACGCCCACTGTGCAACCGAAATGGCGACCAACCCACTGGACCCAAAGCAATGCTGCATGGTCGCCTGAAAGGAATCTGCTCCAGACAGTTTGCTGTTGATGACGATCAGGCGAATCGTCCAGTCCACCGTGACTGTTAGAAGAACCAGCAGTATTATTCCCATAGTCATGCCAGCTTGCCGAAATGCATACGGCTGCCCAATAATCCCAGCCCCAATGATCGAATTGGCCATGTTCATAAACGCACTGCGCATTCCACTCTTAGGTCTAGCGTCGGGCAAGTGGTCTTCTGGCTGGAAGGATTCCGAGAGAAAGGGAGAGTCGGTCGGGGGAGTGATGTCTGTCAATAGGGGAGCATGCTGGCTGGGAGAAGTGAGGTAATCCTCCTCGTCAACCCAATCTTCTCGAGCTTGGGTATTCGACGACTCGTCGATGTCGAACCGCACTCGATTCGTCGTTCGGGGAGTGCCATCGGGGCGAGGGTGGGAGAGGGAGGACTGCCTCAGCGAGGGGGGCCGATGGTCATTGTTGACTGAGCCGGTAGGAGACTCTGCACTCAAGGTCGGCGTGTCCTCTGTAGTGGCGAGGAGATGCCTGTAGCCGTCGATCTTGCCGTTGGCGAGGTTGTGAACAGATCCATTAGAATCTTCGTCATCTGCGGTCATCTCGCACCAATTTCATCTCGTCTGCCAGCCAATCCAACGACTATCGGTGGGTGGTCTTTTGAAAGGGTGAAGCTGTCATCCTTGCATGTTTACGAGGCATATGCAGTTGCACGACACAAGTTGAGGCTCAGCCAACACGTGCCTTGACTGCGCAACAATGTCCGTTTGCGCAGCCGCTTACGGGCGAGCACTGAGGCACGTGCATGACACTTCCGGAATGTGTGGAGGCGCTTCTGGCGCTCAAGCGCTCTGTTGTCGCCATGATCAACTGACAAGATAGACTCTCTACATGTTATCAGTATCCTTATTTTCCGAAGTCCACAGTGTTTCCGAGGTCATGATTAGCAGCAGGCCTGGCGGCGCGTTCTTGTTTCACTAAAGATACATACCAGCGGCTGAGCCCAGCCTTACACCTCAATCCGCCTCGCAGCTTTGACGTCTTTGGGCGCAGTCTTGCGTCCTAGCAGTCTTCACCCACGAGGCTCCTGCTACGCCAGCAGATTTCCTACCTCTCACTGCGAACTCCCTGAGAATTGGGGCATATGCGGCTCGCCTTCGCGTGTCACAACTCTTGTGCATAATGGCCCCGCATCAATCAAGGCCCCAAACTACTTCCGATTCCGAACCCAAAGGGCCTGAAATGCTGATCGGACCTCACGCCATTCGGAATTGGTGAGCCTCTTCAATACGCTGATCCTCACTGGCTCAGCTATGGCTTATCAACTTCACCTTAGTCGTTAATCCGAAGACGTAAAGGAGACGATAGAATGATCTGTCAAGGTTTCACACACCCTTGAGGATTCAACTTGATCATTCTGTGGAACTGCACGGAGAGGGGCTGTGTCCATTATCAACAACGCCTTGAGACGCACTTCTTCGACGATACCTTCCACTGCCAATCCTCTGACAATGGGGGATCTTAAGGATAAGGTACGCGAACCGCTTCATTGCCCAAAGATGAAAGCATGACCACCATCTCCCTTCACAAGGACCGTGTCGATATCGCATGTATGCTAATCCACTCTTGATTTACCAGGTCATCGTCCTGACCGGGGCGTCCAATGGAATTGGCGCAGCAACAGCTCAATTGTTTCTGGAGCACGGCGCGAAAGTCGCAGCACTGGACATTGCTGACGCCGCAGCCTCATCCAAGGGAGAACAGCTCAATATCAAATGTGACGTCTCTTCAGAAGAGTCCGTGAATACAGCAATCAAGCAGGTCCTAGACAAATGGTCTACTATCGACGTCCTGGTCAACGTTGCCGGGGTCGTGGACCAGTTTGGTAAGAAGTACTCACGCTCCTCGAACAGAGTTTGCCCCCGTGGCCCCATTTCTGCTGGGCAACTAATACACCTTGCCACTGCTGTCTAGAACGAGTCGGCGACGTGTCTAACGAGATGTGGAATCGTGTCATGAACATAAACGTCAACGGACCCCTCTACACGATGCGCGCCTGCATTAACTATTTCCTGACCAAGACGAACGAAGAACAGAAGGGCCGCATCGTCAACGTTGGGTCCGTGGCTTCGATCAGGGGCGGCGTCGCCGGCGCCGCCTACACAACCTCCAAGCACGCCCTGCTTGGGCTCTCACGCAACACAGCCTGGATGTACGCCAAGGAGGGTATTCAGTGCAACGTACTGCTTCCCGGCGGCGTGACCACGGAAATCATGAAGAACAGCAATTCTGTTCCAGACAAAGTCGGCCTGGATACCTTGATGCCGATAATGGCGACTGCGGTGGGGAACTGTGCGCCTGAAGATATGGCGAGGGCGATTCTATATTTGGCCGGCGGCCCTGGCGTGAACGGCGCCGAGTTGAGGGTTGACAAAGGGATGTCCGCCGCTTGAGCTAATCTGAAGGGGGCAAATTCGCTGTGAGTGATGCTCTGTCCGTTGTACCTGAAAATGCTGGAGGCGGCCCAATATGGCTCAGAGCAGGCTAGATTTGTCTCTTGAGACCGGGTTTCGATAAAAAGTCGGCTCAGGAAATTCTGCTCTGGTGTGATAGTGTCCTCGCGGCTCTAGCAACTTGATCCCTTCATTCGTGTCTAATCAGCAGATCGCTCAACAGAAACAGAATAGATTAAACTTGTGGAGAGCAAAACTTTGTGGACAAGAGAAAACCATCACTTTGGATTTTCCTCTTCGGTAGGACTGGTAGCCTGTCTTTTCGCTTCAAAGCTCTAGAAACTAAACAATTAAAACTAAAAATGCTGTACAATGCTGAGTGAGGGTAGTAAGGAGGGCAATCACCCTCCCTCCCTTTTTTCCGTGAATGCTGATGACATCTGCGCTGCAAAAAGTCGCTGTGTATTCGTTCGTGTTCCTGGTTCCTGGTTCCTTCTCTCTCTTTCTCTCTCGCAGAGATCTTTCTCCAATCATCTTTCACATATCAAACCTGGAGCACGACATGGACCAGCATTAAAAATCCACAATAAAAGATGTGTGTTGTTCAGAGGAGGATCTTTGGTCATAGAATTAATCCTGCAATGAATGCAAATGCCATCAGCGGCAATAGAAGGTTGGCTCTTGAGTCCGCCGCGGTGTAGGTTGATGATGAAGAGGAAGAGGAAGAAGACCCTGAGCCACTGGATTCTCCAAAGGGGCTGCTGTCGCTTGCTCCTGTAGACGATGCGGCCGGAGCTCCTGCACCGGCTGTAGAAGCGAGCGTGCTTGGTTTTGACGTTATCGACGTTGAAATGGTCGTTGGGGATTTCGATGCTGGGCCGGAGCCCGAGGCCGATGCAGACGCACTCGACGAGCGAGCGCTGCTTGTCGCCGACAATGTCGAGCCAGAGGTGGTGGCAGTACTGTCACCGGCAGGAACCGCTCCTGATTTCGTGCCGAACCCGACTCTTGCATTGTCAAAGTCCAGGACAGTGTAGACGTTTTTGAGAAACACGTCACCCAGGATCCAATCGTCCGGCCCAAACGCCTGATGCCCGATTATATTACTCTGGCAGGTACCACTGCTGCCGGTTGGCTTGCCGACATAGTCCTTGGGAGACACGGAGTATTTCAAGCCGGAGATGGTGAAATAGACATTGGCCGAAGAGGAACAAGGTATCGTGAAGGTTTCACCGCTTGCATCACTTCCAGGGATAAGTTCATGTAAAGCCGCGGCGTCATCGGGAGGCAGCAGGATATATGATGTCCCGGTGTCAATCATGGCGGTCTTGGATTTGAAGTGAACAGACTTGCCGTCCACGCCTGCATCGTCCGCGTTGATTTGCCAGCTGTCGCTGTCGATTGTTTTGGAATACGACAGTTTGCCGCTGAATCTGGACGAGTCGATCCCGCCAAAGGTGATTTGTCCATCATTGGTCCCGTCAGAGCTTCGTTGCAGGTGGATGCCCAGAATATTTGACGATAAATGGCCCTTGTCATTTAACACCTGCATGACTGTTGGTGAACCCAGTGCGTCTGAGGCGGGTCGTCCAAGTCCCAAAATACCGTCCATGGGATAGTTATTGAAATCATCCGACGCTGAAGATGCGAGGCCAAAGCCCAGTTCAATGGTGTAGTTAGCCAACTGCACCCTGTCTTTGACCACCACCCCTTCAACTTCTCCAGTGCCATAGGTCATGCTCCATGTTTGAGTGGTTGTCTCGAGGGTGGTCGAATCTTCACTGCCGTATGTATTATGTATTTGACATGCATTGGACTTGCAATTTGTGCCCATAACCCAGGTATTAGCTGAACCGCTATCAATCAACATGTACATCTCTTGACCCTTGGACCCAAATTTCATGGTGGAGAAGTAGGTGTAGTCGGAGCCGTCTTGGTTAATTGCCATAGCATTAGGGACGTCGGGGGCAGACGAGTTGAGGACGGGAAACAGGTTGTTCCGTTTCACCTATGATCTGGATTAGACAGCTTCCAAATCGCACGCCACCAAGTCTTGTACTCACCATAGCCTTCTTGATGTCAATGGTCACCAAACCTGAGTCACCCTCGTGCACTGGCTCAATGCCCAAAGGAATGAACCTCTTGTTGTTCTCATGGCCTCCATCGCCAGTATGGTAGGGATAGAATGCAGAGACACAGCTGGATAGCAAGGGCACGGATAACCAACGACGATGCATGGTGTATCTGTGTCGTGCGAAAAACAAAATCACTCCATTGGTGTGTGTCGGACGTATGTCGTTTCAAGCCAAAGAGGAGCCTGTCCAAATTAAGCGATTGTAAAAAGTCGTAGTCTTGATCTGGTATCCTGCCCAAGTTCAATCGAGGAATGGAAGAGTGCGATAGACAATACGGTGATGGCCACAGACAGAGCTCGAGGAATTCTCAGTCAAGAGATCCCACAATCCAGCTCGGGGACAGAAGCACAGCTATAATACTTGGGTAGTGACGTGTAATGGCAAGAAGAGAGAATGAGAATCTGAATAGGCATGTCTCTTGAAGTTCTTCCAAGAGGTTGAACTCAATGGTGCCCACCACATAACTCTTGAAAGCCACTGCGTCGCCATGCCAAGTGCATCAGTGCATCAGTGCATGCGGGAGCGGGTCGTCATCTAGGGGGCAAAAACCCCCGTATGGAGCAGAGGGACCAGTTCGCGTACCTGACGATCAATTTCGTGCTCACACCATTGGTCCCTAAGAATGCGCTTCGAACCCAGAAGGTGCCGTGGCAGGGGGACTTCTGGCGTCAGTCAAGGCTCGGGCTTGGGCCCAACCCCTTTGTAGGCTGGATCGAGAGCAGCCCATGGGCTGGTCCTCATTGCCAGATGTTTGATATTGGACCGCTCCCGAAGCAGGGCCACCCAGACAGGGGTAGAGCGAGATCTTTCTAAAGATCAGATGTCTCGCTACAAGAGTACGGAGTAGACCAGAGAACTCCCCAGACATTTCAGGGCCTGCTCATAGAGCAGTTCGCGAGTTCAATTGGACACACGGGCCCAAGAAGGGCAAAAAGCGAGGCTCGAGTGTCTGCGAAAGGGGGGGCAACAGAATGGAATGGCCGGAAAGCAAAGCTGGAAGAGGGCTTTGTGGAGTCGAAGAGCGGGTATCATCTCTAGTGATCTGGGTTATGTGGAGTCGCGTCAGAAACACCCGGCTGCTTGCACTGCCACCGCCAACAAACGACAAATGGCAGACGACAATATCTCCCATTGTAGGAAAGACGCGCTGAGCGCTTGATTAAAAGAAAATATACTCGGTACATCGTCACCGCTCACCGACGACAGATAACATGGTATAGGTCACAAAAGGAAGGAAAGGGGCACACCAAGCCCGTGCTACAACGCTATCATGACAGTTACAACGGGAATCCCATTGCTTCAACACCCGACCCTGATTATGGCTTGGCTGTCTTGCCCTGTTGACCGAAGAGATCGTCAAGGAACCCAGTCCAGATCTTGCGGATCGTCGCCTGGTCCTTGTCTTTGACCATGTCCACAAATTGGCGAGCACTCTTGCCCACCGTCTCCGTGAGAGCTGTGAGCATCTCCACCGACAATTCGGTGGGATGATGGCCATCGTGCACATCACTCATGGCACTTGCCGGTCCGCCAGCGACATCCCCCACGCTGAAGATTTGTGGCTTCATAATCGTCTCATAACCTTGAGTATCTTGGTACCCTCCAGCGGCAGCGTCAAGTTCTGGATGCCTCTCCAAGATCGCTTCGGCTTGCTCGGATTGGATGTAAGGTAGGATAGGAACACGGACTGAAGGAGGGCTAGGTCCCCAAGATTCTTCGTGTAGCTTGGGAAGGTAGGCAAAGTCGATGGTGGATGTGTCACCCACGGCTTTAAGTGTGCGGGAGGTATTGAAGTGTCGCTGGGGGGGCGTTTCCGAGGGACTGATGATGCGGTCAGTTACAATTCTATCACAGGGAGCAAGGATACGAGGGGACATACCCTGAAACTGGTTTCTTCGTCTGTTCGACGGCAATCCGTTTCATGGCAATGGAAAATGCTCTTGCCTGCAAGCTGTCGTGGCCAGCCAGTCGATCAATGAGCTCGTGCTTGGTGCCGGAAGCTGAAAGGGTTCGTTTTTGACACTCTTGACGAAGGTCTTGCAAAGTCCATGGCATGTAGGTGCTCTTATGGTTGGGATCAATGGGTCTTGGAGATGCATGGACACCAGTAATGTGAAGACTCCGTTTGGCAGGCGTTGTAGCAGATGTACGCTGGAGGTTGCGCAGGGCTTTGAAGGAGGATGCTCGGGGAGCAGCCATGGTGACTGATACGATGGTAGATTATAGATTGGACGGGTATAGAGAGATGGCGGGTGGTTGGGATGTTAATGAATCGTGTGGAAGATGTTGTGATCGATGTAGTCCTGAGGAGGGTTCATATGCTGAAGTGAAGGAGTGGAATGATTCTTGAAGGGCGGGGGAATGCACAAAATATCGGTGAAGCGGAAGTGAAATAGCGGTCACTGTTGGGTGTTGGTGATATGTAAGAGGTGGCGGGTTCGTCGGTGTACGAAAGGAAGCCAAAATACCAGACAGCAGGGAATGGAATATAGCGACGTCCGGGGGGAATGATGTTGGCCTTATGAAGCACAGCTCTTCAAGTTATCTCATTCATCATTCGGCGTTCAATGGAGAGGGTTCGCTAATGGCGGTCCAGTGGCTCCGGGGGCTTTCAATGGCTATTCCACGGCCACTAGGCGGCGGGATTGGGGGAGATGGGGGGATTTGGGCTACGGCGACCAGGGCCCTTTAAGCGTTGAGCCCAGCCAAGTTGCAGCTTCGGTCTCCGCATTGTTACCCTCTAGACCGATTTGGGGACAAGGTGGAGGTCTCAACACCGACTAATCCTTCCCACCCATGGCAAAGTACCATGCCTCGCATGCATCTTTACTCATTTTGCGAGTGATTGCAAAAGCGGTGAGAGTACGAGTACCTACGGAGTACACATTGCGCTGAGAAGTGTTTGGATATCAAGGGGATATGGAGCCGATGACAAATGGGAGACGCAGGAAGTAATACAGACTCTTGTTCTGGCTACTTGTCGCTCCAATCATAGAGTTCCCAGATGTTTCTCCCCCGGCAAGCATTGTCCGGGGTATCTTGGCTGGAAAGTATCTGAACAGCTGTTCCTGAGACCCGGCAGAACATATAGCCACTTTGCGGGAAGACATCGTATGAGGTACACAGGCAACAGGACAGTTCTTGATCAGTGCTCACAAGACACGACACTCCGTCCAGATAACAATATCGGACGGACTGCTCGTATGATCTCCGTATTCCTGATGTCTCGTACTCCGACGGAGTCGTATCTCGTTTGGTGATCCACTGGTCCGGATGCTAACCAAATTCCGCCCTCCCCATCAATCTTGAGGCTGAACTGGGCTGACCAGTTGCTAAAAATGGCCCCGGGGGGGGTTCGGATTCATCGAAGCTATCGATTCCACCACTCATCAAAGCATCGCAAAGGGTCCAGAACCCCTGGGGGGTTCGCTGGACGCCCGGCGCAACGCTTGCCATTTTCCTTTCCTCTGACTTTTTTCTCAACACGACGCATTTTTGTCTGTCTGAAATCCTGCCTCTTTATTGCATTGTCCAACGGTCAGATTGTGGGCTGATATGAGACTTGTTTGGGGTCAATTGAGGTATGGTGGCTTCTTTGAGGAGCAGTCAATTCTGGTAAAGAGCAGCTCGCGAGTGCTGGTGCTCTCCATGATACTGTGGGTGAACTGGTTGTGGACTGGGTAACCCTCGTGTAGGTGCAACGCCTAGCAAGAGGAGGGCGAACATGGTTTGAACGAGATAACTGATGTTTTGACGGCGTCCTCGCGCGTTGGAACTCTTCTTCAGCATGATAACCTCAGGAATCTGTCTTTGGAGGAAGGAGCAACCTCTCGCCCATTTGCAGACATGGGCAGGCCTGAGCTTGGAGATGCAATTGAGATCAGGTCAACGCTTCGTCCTGCAACGTCGACAACAGTTGTCAATTGATTGTCCAGACAGACATAAAGAGACTGTTGGCAGCATGCGACTGCAAGATGCCTCGTCGTTCTGAAATACCCACGCCTCGCCGCTCACAACTATACCGGAGCCTTTGTCGCTCCCTCTGGTTTGCTCTCTCGCCACTATTCGCAATAGACGTTTGCTGCTATCTCCTCGGCCGTCTGTTGTGAAGCCTCCTTCAGTGCAGGATTGTTTGTCGTGGTTGAGTCCTTGGCTATCTCCGTCGCTGGCGTTGCCTCCTCCGTGCACACATCTGCGGCCGCGCCAGTCGACAACAATTTTCCACAACCATACCACGCGGCTTCGTTATTTTCCCCTCGCTTCCCCTCGTCCAGGATTCCGGAACACATTGGAATCAATCTGTCACTGTTTGCCAAGCTCCTCACACTTTGTTTCTTGAAATTCGTCTTGAAATTGCTCCCTGTGCTCGCTTTCTTCTCTTTCCTTACCACCTCACCCTCTCCCGTGTCCTCTTCTTCATCCACCCCCCTTCGATCGACCCTCGAGAGCTTTGTTCTATCCTGCCTCCTATCCAGTAAGCCTTATCCTTGCCCTCCGGCATCCCTGACTTGAGGGGGGCGGGAGCACGGATCAAAATTTTGTGGGGTTAGTTCTGTCTCCCAGTAGCAGCATACCCAAATCCCACTGGCTAACGCTTTTCAAGAGACGTTGGACAGTGTACTTGCCCATTTCCCTGCGACGCAGTCAGCTCAAGTCCTTTGAGGACCTTTTGAGGCTCAACATGACGCGAGGATCACGTCGCTACGTAAAGAGCGAGCATGATGAATCCGAGGACGAGGCTTTACCATCGATGTCCCCAAACACCCAGAAGGATCGTCATTTGAAAATGATTCAGCGGGTAGGTTAGTCTTGAAGCACACTAAGAAAGCCCTCTAACTAAACTCCTTTTCCAGATGGATCTGTCCGAGAAAAACGCAGACGCGATCAAGACAAGCGACTACTCTAACCATCCCCGTCTGTTTACTGCGCTCCCTATCACGCCAGAATGCAACGTCGAGGGTACTGAAGCGGCTAGAATTGCTAGCGAGAACAAAGCGCCGACGACTAAGTGGCAGAGTGAGGAAGCTTGCTGATATTCAATGTCCATGGACTGATGTTTTTCTAGCGTTCGGACAGAGCGACGCAGCCGTTGATGCTCTCTTCAATCAAAAACAAATCAGCAATGGCAATCTTCATCGTCATGTCTTAGCGGAACTGAAGAAAGAAGAGGAGGCACGTCTAGGGCATAAGCTTAACCTCGCAGATACATACAACGAGTATGGTGGCAGTCGACGAGCCGGGAAGAGGGTCCCTTCTCTTCATACCCGCCCTGCGGCAGCGTGAGTACTATAACTAATGCTCCCTTAACCCATGATTAACCTGGACAAGGTCTTCGACTCAATCAATCTTCAGCGCGCGTCCAGTCCCTGCTGTGCCAAAGGACTCGGGGGTTGGGAAACTTGGTAAAGGCGCTCAGGTAGGGCCCTTGCCTCCGCCCGCCCTCGAGGGCACGCCATCTATGGCGCTGGCTATGCAGCTCGATCAGCCAGCTACCAAAATGGCTACGACTAAGATGTCTGCTATGCCCGCACCCCCTGCCGTTGCTGTGAATGCAGCTGATCCCAAGCGACGTGCTCTTACTCTACCGGTAAAGTCTTACAGCTTCAACCTAGTGGAAGACCCGTCACAGTTCATGTCGTCTATCAAAGGCAAATTGACAACCTGGTCGCATGAGACACAGGCTGAAGCTCCTGGAATGCCAACTTCTGCCACAAATACAGCTCAAGGGATCTTGGCAGCACCTTCGACCGTGCCCCCTGCTCACCCCGAACGGATTTCCGGTGGATATCTCCATGACTCCTCTATTCGTCGAGTTCCAGTCGCTGAGTTATCCTTCTCTGCAGCCAGTGCTCTAGCTCCAGGCAATGTCTCGACTCATACAGATGGTGCTCCGAGCCCTGCGGCCCTTTCCGGCTTTTCGGCCTCAGCCACAGAAGAGGGAAAGTCTTCAACTGGAATTCAAGCAGTCACCGATGATCTGATCGGCCTTGGTATCGAAAATGCTACTTTGTCCGGCACTCTTCCCATGGCAGAAGTGCACAGCGCAGGTGGTGCTCCGCAGGCTAGTCCACTATCTCACAGTGGGAGTCTCTTGGACTCACCTATCCCTGACAAGGTCAGCGGCGAGGTTCTTCCAGCCCAAGCTGCTAAAGTTGTCGTCGTCCATGGTCATCGCTATGTCCACGAGTCGGAGCTGTTCGCTCTCAAGAAGGCCATTATAGAACAATTCAGCAATACCACCGCCAACCTTGTCGGTGATCTTCTACCTTCTGAGCCATCGTCCAATGCTGTCCCAGTCGCTCAGCCGTCTCTGCCGACTTCGACTGTCCCGTCCTCTATTACAGCTACGGCACTTCGACCCAATCGTCCTGACAATCCGTTCGCTCCTCGTGAACCACTGGCGACAAACAACTCCAACATATCGCAAGTCTCTTCCACTATCAGCAAAGAAACTAGCAAGCTGCCTCCCACAGCGAAGCCAGCGGCTCGACCTTCATCAGTTGTCACGAGCAACAAGGCTATCTTTTCCAAGTGGGCTGACGAACCAGCGGCTCAACCTTCATCAGTTGTCACGAGCAACAAGGCTATCTTTTCCAAGTGGGCTGACGAACCAGCGGCTCGACCTTCATCAGTTGTCACGAGCAACAAGGTTGTCTCTTCCAAGTGGGCTGATGAGGCATCCTCTCGTCCGAGTAATCCTCCCCGTGCACCTGTCGTCCGTTCTTCATCGCCGATAATTGGTGATCGGAAGGTTTTCGGCCATCTCTCGAAGGAAGCTGCTGCGGGCCAGAAATATGATCCTCCACAACCCAAACCAAAACAACCTGTGACGGGCAAACGCCGATACGAGCCTGCCGGCCCTGGATTGACGTGGTTGCTTCACGAGATCGCTGAGGCCAAACAGGAGAGCCCCGCTTCAAAGGATAAAGAAGAGGAGTTATGATTGCGTTGCAGTGTGGAGGCATGGCAATGGGTGGTAGAAGCCGTGGCGGAGACAACGTTGCTGAACTGAAACCAGGTCCAATTTTGGATGGAAATGCATCTTAGTATTCCACGATCAGTTCCGGAGCATGGAAGAGAGCGCTAAGAGAGAAAAGGAAAAAGGAAACCGAAGACGAAGCTGAGAGAGGTTGATTGGCTTGGTAGAAAGCAGCATTAGATTGTGGCTCCCATCAAGTACCGAAAAAATGCGTTCAATGCAGTTCAACCCAGCACAGTTTTCAAATACTTTTTCTTGCTAGGCCATGGCCGCAGATTTATCACTCCTGTGGCTCTAGGGTGACATTCGTCGTTTATGTAATGGAAAGTATTTTTTGCGTCCGTAATTCATCCAGATGGAGGCTCTACGCAAAAGCTGATAGCGAAATCGGGATTTTCTAAACAGCCTCTTCCCAGTCATCTTTCTTCTCCCTCCACATACAGACCTCTATGTCTGATCCACTCTCCTACCCTATGCCCTACCAGTCCTTCGACTTCGTCCCAATTCCCATCCTTCATGGCGTTTCGTATCTTCGTACTGCTCACACCATCCGTCTCGCCGGAATCATCCCACCCCAATTCCACCCTCTCCGCCCACTCTCGCTTGAGCCCGTCCTTTTCCAGCGCCCCGTTCTTGATGCCTCCAAGGTATGACTGTTGACCGGCGATTGTTGTGAGATCAGGTGGTCCTTCGGAGCCAGCGACCAGCTTTGAGTCCGGTTGGGTCTTTTGCGCATCCTTGAGGTTCTGCGAGGGACTGTTGGGGTCGACGCGTATCGTCGCCTGTAGGCGGTGTCTGCGGAGGAAGGGTTCTAAAGCTGACAGTGGAGGGTGGTTGTTCGGGTAGTATTTCGGGGCGAAGATTCGGAGCAGGGTGTCGAATCCTGTGAGGTGGATTTGTTCGACGATGCCGTCGTCTGTTGCTCCGTCTGCAGACACAGTCGATGAATTACTGTGTCCGGGAGAACGATAGATGCCGCTTGCGTCGATCGCGGCAGCCTTGTCGACGAAATAGGGCTCTTTTGTGATGCCGATGTCGATTATTGGGGCTGGCACTTCAGCAGTCGCCTTTGTTCGAGTCGAGTCTGCCGAGGTGGGGTCCCTCGTGAACTCAGACCGCAGATCTTCGGCCGCCAGAGTCATCATGACAAGGCGGTCCTCAAAGTCGGCAGGCTTGGGCTTCTTATCGGCGTTGACGGTGGCCAGCAAAAACAGGACCCTCGGAGTAGTCTGGTGCTTGGTCTGTGGCGGCGCATCTTGCGACTTCAACGCCGTCTTCACGAGGCTCGTATGCGCCTTTGATGGCGGGTTGAAGCTCGAGTCGAGCAGATAGAGCGTCTTTGTCACTATCGGGTCTGAAGAGGTGGGAGTCGTGGCCCGGGTGGGGACCGAGTGCAAAATTCGGAAAGTAGAAGACGACGAAGCGAAGTCCTTCAGTGCTTTGGAGAATTGGCTTCTGAGTCGCTGAAGTGCCTGCATGTCCAGGTCTGACGAGGACATGATACAGGCAGCCGTATCGCGATATCTATTGCTGGGAATAGTTCCCGGGTTACAGTGGGTTCTCGGGATGGTGTTTGAGCTGGTACCACAGGAAAAAGTGCCCCTCTACACCCAGACTGCCGACACCTCAAGTACACTTTTCCAGGATCTTTGATATCTTGTTCTCGAACGGGAAACAATGCCAGAATTGTGGATCAGTACCCGTATGGTTGGAGAGAATCCATGTTGTGAGAAATGCGAAGAGCCGCAATGACGCCAACTGGGTCTTGGTTTTCAGCCTCGTCTAAGACAAGGCTCGCTGGTGCTGTACATCACGTGGTTATATCTCCAGATACTCTTGGCGGCTTGGCAGTTTCACCCAATCTCGAATCTCGTCGGCAGTCGAACTGCTCCCCCTATACTCGGTACAGCCACTGTGCGTCCTTCTACTACTGCTCGCTTCAAACGAATCTCCCCTTTCCCGACGCGGAGTATCCTCGTATTCTCTCATGGACCGACCCCTCCTGACCTCCTCTCTCATGCTGGCCGCATGCTGTTCATGGAAGACTCTGGCTCCCAACCTTGATCACATACTGGACTGATCTCAACAGCCGTGTCTCAGCCTCATGACTGACAACAGCGTATAGAAACAGAGCATCTCAGCGGATTTGGTCCCCCTATTGCCTGCTTCTCCAGACGATAGCTGGATTTATCAGCACCACCATGAGTCCCATGTCCTGTGCAACCCAATTCTGCGCCTCTTACGGTCTAGAGCGCAGCTAACATGCCCCGAGATCTCGAGTTTCGGAGTGCCTAGCTAAATTGGAACAAGCAACAGTCCAATGACGAGAGCTAGAGCTAGGATCCGCCAAACCGGTGTAGATGGTCCACTTCGCGTTCGATAGGTCGCTAGCCATGGCCCTGGCCAGCCGACCCCGAGTCACCCTTTCTAGAAGATGACGTTTCCTTTACTCGACGTGCGAACTCGTCGCAAGGCACACTCGGTGGCGTCCGTGGGCGTCTAACGGCACCCAAACTCGCCCAGACTCGCCCAAATCGCAATTGGGTTGGAAGAACCAGGGCTCACCCCCAAATCATGACCATGGTGACCATGGCCGGGGAGGTCCTGGCTCAGCCTGACGACACGACGTGGCGGTCAACGCTTCACTTTGGCAGAACGCCCCGTTCCTGTTTCGTCGTGAGTCGCTTCCCCTATAACACAGATATCTGCTCATCCCTATTCGTCTCGCTCGTTTCTGTCTGATGAATCTATTTACTTGCCTATTCCGCCTGCCTTGCATGCTGCGTCCTCTTCTGCAGTTGCGCAAAGCTGCCTCTGACGTTCTAGGGTGACGGCGATTCACTGGCATTTTGCGTGAGGCTGTGTATCCGCGCGTCGGGACCACTGGATCGTGCACGTCGCTACCATGGCACCACATGGTCCCAGTGGCATAGAGATGACAAACCTGCGATCTCGCAGTCCGTCGCTGGACGTTGACGAACCCCCACAGACGAGGCCCGTCGCACACGCCCCTCTGCTTGGGACATATGATGTGTTTAGTCTGATCGTCAACAAAATGATTGGCACGGGCATATACACCAACGTGTCGACGGTGCTCGTACTCACTGGCGACAAGGGCCTTACTATGACGTTGTGGGTGATAGGCTCGATCTACACGTTGATCAGGTGAGTAAAGTTGCACATGGACAAAAGACCTCGCAAGATGCAGATGGTGACTCTTGCACAGCATGTTGATTTACTTGGAATGTTCCACTGTTATGCCATACAATGGTGGAGAACTTGTATACGTAAGTGAGGCCCTCGGATATGCTCCAAGAAGATACACTACTGAGTCGGGGCTAACGAAGAAACTTGCAGCTCGATGAACTGACTTCGGGTCGCGGGCGCTCGTGGATAAGACGATTTCTGGGAGACGGCTTGTACGCATACGTGCAGTATGCGTTCTTATTCGTGGCTTTCTTCAACTCGGCCACAAACTGCCTACAGATCGGGCGTCTGGTACTATTCGCACGCAACCCGCAGGAGGATCCCGATCGCGATTTTCTGCGAGTGATTGCATTCCTGGTCCTCCTGATTCTGTGTCTACTGCAATACTTCTCCCCCCAATCGGGTCGCGTACTCAACCAAATTTTGGCGGCCGTCAAGATCCTGCTGCTGCTCGTCGTGCTCTGCGCGGGGTGGCACGCGATCCGGGTCGGGACGTACCTGGGGGCAGGTTTCCAAGAATGTGGACCGCCGGAAGCAACCATGTCCAAGATCCAGGTGGCCAAAGCAATCCTCCTGGTGATATTCTCGTATGAAGGATGGGAGAATGCGACATTTGTCGCTGGCGAAATCGACCCACAGAGCCCTGTGACGCTGCGCAAAGGGTTCATTTTTGCAGTCACGGTCGTCAGCATCTTGTACATTGCCCTGGTCGCGACATTTCTCAAGGCTATTCCATTCATTCCTGTGGCGATCAACTACACCCCGATGCTTTTCGGTAACAATGAGGCGTCATACAAGGCATGGTCCGTTTTCATTGCGATTTCCTCTCTCGGAAGCCTCAACTCAATCATATACACCTTCTCGCGCATCAAGCAAAGCATTGGGTCGGGCAATATTTTCCCGTGGTCGCATTTCTGGAAGAGCGACTCGCCCTCCGCAGGTCATGTGGAAGCACTGGACCAGTATCTCGCACCCAGAGGTGGTCTCGCGCTTCACGGGATCATGACGACGGTCCTCATTGCCGCGTCGGCGTCTATCAAAACTGTGCTGGAGTCGGTCAGTATGGCTGGACTGCTCCAGACCTATGCGCACTGCGTCATCTTGACCATCATGGGCTTTGCGGTCCTCAGACTTCCGTCAAGGACAAGATACCTCGAAGAAGTCAATAGCAGAGACCACCACAGTGAGACAGAAGTGGATGGGCGGGGCGAAGGCAACGGGTGGGAATGGGACCTGAAATTGAGAAATTGTCTGGGATGGTGGCGATATGTGCCGGCCTTCTTCTGCGTTGCGTATGGATTGGCGAATTTGTGGGTTATCATCCTCACCGTGATCCCTCCATACCGGGACCAAGATGGATTTCCTACCCAGGGCACGTGGAGCAACTCGACAGACGGCAGAACCTTGACGTGCACGGACTTGGGGTCCAGCGTGAACCTGACATTCCCTTATCCGGTTGCTCTGGACAAAGAGGACGCCCTGCAAGGCTGGGTTCTTCCAGCCGCGACGTTTGGGGTTATGCTTGTGGGCACTTGCTACTATCTGGCCGTATTTGGCTCAAGCCTGGAGCCACGGTTCTGGCGGTGGTGCTTGACCCAGTATGCGGGCGTGCGACCGACCATCAGCAAGTGGGAAGGGTACGACTGGCGGCTGGAACAAGTCCGGCGGTTTGGGAGGAGACGCGACATTGCATTCGACAGCAGAGACGAGCGTGCGCAGGTGGGAATGCTGTACTGGCTCGGCGGGGGGACGAGTCTGTTTGTGAACAACAGTGGGAACCACCCGGTGGAACGATGGCATGATTTCAGGCACGGATGGGGGGATGCGTGGCGGGAATTTCGAAAGGGATGTCTGAGACGGAGGAGGCGCAGTGGATGAGATGGGAAGATACACCTGGTAGAAGAAGTGGACGTAGATATGGCAGTTTCAAGAGAACCAGGCTGTGCAATCAATGTCCATATTGTCCCTCGTACAGTCAATGACTCCCTTTCCCGTGCTCCCTCACCTAGTTGGGGTGTTACATGTCTCAATTGATGTGTCAATACGAGGTAGATGCAGAGCTGAGCCTCACGCATGTCTCTCCCCCTCCCTCCTGCGCCTCATTCTGTTCTGCGCCATACTTCTTTCCCCCCTTGTAGATGGCGTTCGATAGTTGCGGGTACGCGTGGCTGGCTAGAGGCATCGGAAGGTTAGTGCAGCCTGTAGCCCGCTTGCCACGCATGCCACGTCCACGCCCACGCTCATGCTCGTGTGACCCTTGTCGCCTACCGGTAGATGCGGCACCCGTGTTTGGTAGGCTAATGAGGCACGAGGACCGGTAGGCGAGCACCGATAAGAATGGCGGCGCTTGGTGGTGCTGTGGAGAGGGAGGGTCGCCTGTTTTGGGGATGGATAGATAGTCGTGAGTGCCAGGCTGGCAAACAAATCATCTCAAGGGAAGAACTAAGTGACTTACTTGCCTTGTTCCAGATCCCACCCTTTTGCTTTTGCCTTTGCCTTTATGCAGGTACTTTGTACAGAAACAGGA
>WJFF01000092.1:70807-83315 GCA_011800825.1 Fonsecaea pugnacius | reverse complement strand
CAAGTAAAAGTGCAGACGTCCTCGGTACAAGCCCTCGTAAAGGGGTTGATCTTGGCGCTCATGTTTCCCTGCGCTGAATCAATCCAGACAAACTGCGCCAATATGACACCACGGCCGACTAGACACTGTTCACGAGCTGAAACCGCACACACCATCAGCGTCCTATCCTCCTCTCTGCATACACACCCTGCATACATTAGGTCCGCATCTCCGACTTTCTGGACCATCATGGACCTCCAGCCGTTGGGGAGGCTGGCTGAAAAGCAACCATCTATAAGAAAAAGACGGGTGGTAGGACCTCCCTTGACTGGCTCAGCCTTTACAAGTTATCCGCAAACCTTCCGCCCTCAGGATTGTGGTCTTGTGCAGGGCTATCAGTTGAAACCAGACGAGGTCTGACACAGCCGTTATTGAGCGTGAATACCTTGTCACTTTTGTCGGCACCCTCCTCTCGAGTGCTACCAGATCATTTGCTCTCAGCTTCGTCCCCGTCAGCCTTTATTTCCATGTTGAGAAATCAGCCAAGTGATTGATTGTGTTCGCTTATAGCGGGCTGGGACGATATGCACCATCCTGGACAAAACACCTCGTATCATGGTGTATACAGATTCGTCTATGCAATGCTCTCCCGCTGCGAGCGGTGCACCCTTCGGCAAGACTGCCAGCCGCTGCTGGATATTTTCCTTCTTATGGAAACTGAAGCTGTGATTTAAGAAGAGGCATGTCTTCCATGGTGAGGCAAGCTGCGTTCACTCCTAGTTTCTATTTGTGATCCACAGGATCGGCTATGAAAGTCACAGGCAGATAAGTTGTTGCTGGTGAGATTTATTGACCTTTGCCATAATCACGTCCTTTCCAGCAAGCATGTCCCAGGACAGTCGCACTCCTTTGGTTGAAGATATGAAATCTATAGCAACGGCCACCCAAGCTCAGATGGAGTCCCCGGCACATCCTAGCTATGACGACGCAGGTAGTAGAGGTAGTGCTCCTTGCTCAAGCCGGTCAAGTGGGATTTCGGACAAGCGCACAGAATTCCGTCAACGTGTTGGGATAAAGCCTGAAACTGGTGCGATTCCTCTCATACTGCACTTCATCTTACAGAAACCTTGCCGTAAAGACGCACATGCGAATAAGCAGCTTCTGCAATCATCTTCAGCAGAGATGAGACACAAAGCTGAATAGATGAATGCTGACAATTTATCGGATTGCCAAAAGCGA
Organism: Fonsecaea pugnacius; assembly: GCA_011800825.1. Taxonomy (NCBI): domain Eukaryota; kingdom Fungi; phylum Ascomycota; class Eurotiomycetes; order Chaetothyriales; family Herpotrichiellaceae; genus Fonsecaea; species Fonsecaea pugnacius. Next base: position 82,097 of record WJFF01000092.1, on the reverse strand, counting down.
CTTACCCGACCAGTTCCTCTTCCGCAACCGCCTAGAGAAAGCATACAAGGATCAAACTCGTTTCTATTACATCGCCATGTGCGTCTCGCACGGCATGCTCTGGCTTCAGATCGGTATTGGTGCAACCGTCACCGCTCTCGGGACGACAAGTAAGTCTAGCTCTTCGTTCAAAGTACCGATTCGTTCTTGGCTGCGTATTCGTCCTCTATTATACCACTACCAAACACTAATAAACGATTTGACAAGATTCAAACGCGGCAAGAATCGCCATAACCGTCCTGGGAGCCATCAACACTGTCATTGCGGGCTTTCTGACATTTCTCAAGAGCAGAAACCAACCGAACAGGGCATTACAATTCAGAAACGGCCTGCGAGGGGTGTACGAGGACCTGTGGCAGGTTGATGCGGAAATGTTGAGTGGTAAGGGAGACATCGACGTGGATCAAAAGGTGGACGACTTGTGGAAAAAGTACAAGGAGGTCACGGCCGAGGCGGAGGTGAGTTGGCCTTTTCCTTTTCTCATCCACTCACCTATTCACTTCCCTTTATCGCTTTGAGTATTTGCTTGCGAGAGACCTGACCTGACCGACCCTTTTTTCACTCCTAGGCAAACTACCCGGATCTATGGGTCAGTCTCGGCAGATTGATCAAACCCACGAACGCGGACAAGCATCCGAGCACGCAGTTGAAAGATGTCTCGCTGGCAGAGACCAGTGAGCCGAAGCCCGCGAGCGAGGTCTCATTGCCCAAGACAGGGCCGTGATCATTGAGACCGCCATAGAGAGATGCGTCTGTGTTATCAAGACACACCTGCATTGACTGGTACCGTGGTGGCGTTTCTGGGTTGTAGGGTTGAACAACGCCTCGCCAGAAACACTGGTGTTGGTAATGGAGTATTTAATAACAGATTATACAGACCAGATCTACAAAGCGAGTCACAAACGAATCTCCTGTTCAAGCCAATGCTCCATTGCCTGCCTCAAATAGAAATTGGGCTATGTCATCGCCGACCAAGACAGACGACATCCAAAACACTCATGTCAAATCCAACCCGCGGGATACCGGACGCGTCTCACTTCAGGGCGTTTCCAACATCGCTTGACTCTCTTGAGCAATGACAGGATGATACTCGCCCTTCTGAAACAAGATTTCGTCGTCCATATCCACCGAGCGGTCAATCGTAAAGTACCTCATCTCCCACTCCTCATCTATAATGTCGCCAAAGCTTTCCAACTCAGCCCAGAGTTCTGGATAGGCCTTCTTCGCCCATTTCTCCACCTCGTCCTTGCGATACTGCCAGGGTATGGCGTTGTAGAAGGTGCCAATAGTGACAGCGTCAGGCAGCTCGCCTATATCATGCTCCATATGCTCAATCAGTTCCACGACATTTTCGAACTCGGACTGTCCAGCAAGGGCACCGATGTAGGCATCGTACACTTCTTTTGTGATGACGAGGTTAAAACTCTGCATCAGCGCCATAATACGTCTCGCCTCGTGTCCACCCTGTGGTATCCATCTCTCACATGCTCGCAGAGCAAGGATAAAAGAGCTCAACGTGGGTCCCTCGCGCGACTCCATGATCTTCCAAAAATGATCGATAATTGCGACGAATGGTTGTTGGCATTCCGTGTATGCTGCCATAAGCCCATTGTGGATGCGCGTCGTCTGTTCAACTTCCAGGTCTAGTTTGAGCATGTTGTAGACCATCTGTAGCCCGTCAATGTCCTTACACTTGGCAATCCCCTCGAAGCATTTCGCATATGCCTTGGGTGTAGGCCGAGCTTCAACATCCTCACGCTGCCGCATATGGCCAAAAACGAGGCATGCCAGGTCAGGACGACTCCGATCAAAGAACGACTGCATCAGGGTGATACGGTCTCGTACCGGAGCCTCGGGGAACGCATGACGGAACAGTTCGTAGGCGTTATAGGCGCGCTGGTCCTTGACCGTCGGATCCACGATGAATTGTTGGAAGACCGCAGCTATTCTAGCTCGGTCGTCCATGGGATAGCTGTCGACGCGGTGGCGGAGTAGACCCGTTGCTTCTTCCAATTCGTCTTTTTGAAGGAAGACGTGGCACAGGCCGGCAATTGCTTCAGCCTCTAGTTCCGCTCCACTTTCAAAGAGGTGGTCAACCACTTGCATCAGGTGCATGTATTCAGGATCTGCAGAGAAGGACAAGGCGGCAATGTAGTGGTTTAGAATTGGCACATCCGACCTGTCGACAGGTATATCTTCTCTGGACAGGAGCTCGTAAGCCAGGGCTGCAGCCGCACGATCTCCGCGCTTCATTTCGTGATTCAGCTGTAAAGCTCGAGTCCTGGCGTCCGGGTGAAGGCCAAGAGATTCGGCCAGTTCCAGATAGCGCATGGCTGTCTCCGGGTTGTTCTGCGCATATGCATACTCGATAACACGGTTCAGGCTTTTCATAGACACTGCATCGGTAACCCCCCGCTCTGATAGCTGTTGAATCGTCTGGCGTATGTGGTTCACATCGGGATCATGCGTAGCGTGCCAAAGAAGTAAAGTCCCTGCTATGTCCCCTGAATCGGTCCTCTGTTGCAGCAGGTGCACCACCTTTGCACCCCATTCCAGTTCCCCGTTCTGCATCGCACAGTCCACAACCTTCACTAATGTCGGTGTTGTTGGCAGCTGGCCTTCCGCTAAAGGTAGAGAGAATACTTTTTTCAAGGTAGACATCTCGTCATGCTGAGCAAAATAGGTGACTAATATCTCTTGAGAGACAGCATCCAGGTGCCCGATGGTGTTCTGCACTTGTTGCATGAGCTTCCAGAACTCTGACATTCGTCCTTCGTTTGCGAGGCCTCTCAAAATAGTTGTCCACATAGGTAAGCTGGCTCGATCTGAGGTGTTGGGAGATTTACGAAGGAGTTCTAGAGCGTCCTGGGCAGAACCTGTCCTGGAGAGCACGGTAATATAGGTCAACAGGAGTGACCCTGGAGCCGGATGATGTCCACTCGGTTCGATGTGGACATGGGAATCATTTGCAGCCCCGGGTCGATCCTTGAGCGCATCGAAGACCAGGGTTGCTAAAATCTGTGCATCAGTTCGAAACCTATCATGGCCTGTAGCAGATGCTAATGCCAGCAAAATGTTGTCCAGATCGTCCTCTGACAGACTCGACTTGGTATCTTCCATGAAAATATGACCACGCTCTTGTAAATGCTTGAAAGCCTCAGTGGCCAGGAAGACCTCATTTCTCGTTAAGCGTCGGGGCGACTCGATTCTGGAGGTAAACAGGAATCTGAGAGCATCGACTACTTCGTTATCTGGAGGTAATCGAGACTGGCTTCTTCGCGCCCTAATGAGATCAACCAGCTTGCTCAGCGCAAGTTCGACATTGGCAGGAGTGCTTTTAGCACCCTCGAAGCCTTGTGGAGCACCACCAAAGTTGAGCCCAAAGAGATGTCGTCTTTGGTAGAAGTGATAGGTGGTGCAGGGGGACTGATAGGATGGTCTCCTTCCGATCGCTCTCTGGCAGTCTCGAATGGCATATGGTCTGTTGGCAATGATTGCACGGAAGACGCTCCGGGTTAAATGTGAGCACTTCATGGTAAGAACTTCCAACACCAGTTGCAATGGTGTTTAGATGTCAAAGAGCGAGAGAAACATGGCCGACAAGGAGGGGGAGAGGAGAGAACAATGCTGATTTCAGCTAGAGAAATCGTGGTGGCATGATGTATTAGACGATTATGCGTATACTTGTATTTGTTCCTCGTACTGCGATTGAAAAATGCGGAGAATCGGCGCACCTTCCTTTTGGTCTTCGTTCCGACAGAAAATACTCGTAGAAAGCTTCCAATGCCTTCAAGATCTTCATCCTGCCCTCAGTAGGTTCATTCCCTCCAGTTGATTCCACAGCTAAGGTCTGCTGAAATATGTCGGCTCAGCTCAGTCGCAGCCTGGGGCTGCAGCTGGGTCGCGCCAGCAAATCTATCGCCTCGTCTCCTTTTGACCGTACGTCTTTTCAATTATTCCTGACAAGGAGACCTTGTTAACCACCGCTGTACAGAGACCTTCAAACGCGCAGCCGGAATGACGGTTAGAGAAGCAGAACGGAGAGCAGCAGTGGCACAAGAAAATCAAGCCATCGCACGACAGCTTACACGACCTTGGAAAGCTGGCGATGTGTATGCACCTCACGACCTGAGTGCTGCTGAAGCTCGAAAGTGGAGGGTCAAACACCGACCGACGACCGACGCTTTTGATGCACTCTCTGTCAACCCTCTTACCTTGTATAAAGTGAGCTAGCGACCTCAAGGATGTGGCATCAGTATGCTAATCCTCCCTAGAACTTCTCAGTAATGTCAGAGTATGTGACCGAGATGGGCCGGATTCGACATTCGAACTCCACGGGACTGCGACCAGTCAACCAACGAAAAATTGCGAAAGCCATTCGGAGGGCGATAGCATTGGGTCTCATGCCGAGTATCCACAAGCATCCTGAAATCATCAAGGAAGAAATGCAGGGCAGAATGCTCAACACTGGGCGAGTGAGGTGAAGCTGGCATTCGTGATCTGTCAAGGAAGGCCAAAATATTCCACGCTCTGGCTATGTCGCTATCCAAAGTAGTCGGCAAATAGTTCAGGTACAAGTGCGGACTCACCCAGCGCATCCAAAACCTTCCAGATTAGGTGTCTGGAGGGGATTCTAAACAAGGCAACTTTACGGAAATGCTGCTTCTTGTGCACCTTGCCCCACGAAAGCTGCCAACGTTAAAGACAAGAGCTGCGATCGGCCCAATAAACGAGAGCTATACGGCAAGCCACTCTAGTCGTTACTTTTGAGGAAGATGGATACGGCACCACCACCTTCCTGGCGATCGGCCATTTGACGTTACCAACTTGATACATTCTTCCATGATCAATACTTCGTCAGATACATCGTGGTTAGGATGACATGCTGGGCCCGATGAGGGGAAGTCTCCAATGTTCAAACAGTCCCATGGTTGAAGCGATCCTACAGCTTTATACATCTCCTCGAAAGTTGCGTTGGTGCAACCTTCACTATGCGCTTTCCGACAACTTTTTAGCTTGGTTCTGCCGATCTTGAACGAGACTCCGCCATTCCATTGATCATGAAGTGGTTTGGGGTCAAAGTGAATGCAGTCCGGCGCAAAATGGGCTTGGTAGAAATGGAGATGTGGACTCTGGGTAGTTACTCGATCACGACCAGGATCATCGACGATCTCATATTTTCTCTGTACTTGTATATGCACTGATAAGTAGAATGTGAGATTGAGAACCAAAACCATCAAGAGCTTCGTCTGTGCCTCTGTTTTGTATCGACTAAAAGTGGTACACAGCCTTGTGCCCTTGTAGCCTCGCCAGCCTTGCCCGGAACAGAAGTATATTTGGAGAGCTGCGGCCTTACAATATCTTCACCTACCCGCATCTCAATTCAATTAGAACCACCAGAGGTCGTCGCTGTCACTTCTGCCATACCCCTTCATGAAAGAAGATGTCCATAATCGCCGACGGCATCTATGCCGCACTTCCCTCCACATCTCGAGGCTTGCCTACCCCCCTAAGCGCTGACTCGAAGGGCGAGCGAATTGCCTACGCTGCCAACAAGTCCATATTTCTTCGATCCATCGATAATCCTGCTATATCCACTCAGTACACCCAACACACGACTACGACCACCGTTGCCAGATTTGCGCCTTCCGGCTTTTATTGTGCCTCTGGTGACGCTTCGGGCATTGTACGGGTTTGGGACTGCTCACCCAATGGATCGGGAGCAACAAAAGGAGAATATGCCATTATATCTGGCCGAATCAATGATATTGCGTGGGATGGTGACAGTCAGCGTATCATAGCGGTGGGCGACGGGAAACAACGCTATGGACACTGCGTGACGGCGGATTCAGGTAACACGGTGGGAGAGATCAGCGGTCATTCTGCACAAGTCAATGCCGTCAGCATAAGACAACAAAGACCCCTGAGGGCGGCTACAGGAGGTGATGACAAGAACTTGGTCTTCTATCACGGTGCTCCGTTCAAATTCAATGGCATCCCTGGTCGAGGAAACCATACGAACTTCATTTACGGAGTCGCTTTCTCGCCCGACGGCAATCACTTGCTCAGTGTTGGCGGTGATAAGAAGATCTATCTCTATGACGGCAAGACTGGGGAGGTGAAGACCGAGATCGCAGACGGGGCAGAAGGCCACAAAGGCAGTATTTTCGGAGTCTCGTGGTCCAAAGATTCGAAGAACTTTGTGACTTGTTCCGGCGACCGCACAGTCAAGACATGGGATGTCGAAGCTGGGAAAGTCACTCATACCTGGTCTTTTGGCGATGCTATGGCTGTCTCAGATCAGCAAGTTGGCGTCGTATGGCCAGCAGGCAGGTCAGACGGATTGATTATATCCCTGTCCCTGAGCGGAGATCTCAACTATCTGAAGACCGGTTCTAGCAAACCTTGCAAAGTCATCTCGGGTCATCAGAAGAACATCACCGCGCTCACATCTTCTGGTGATGCGAAGAGTGCCACGTTGTGGACGGGTAGTTCTGAGGGACGATTGTGCTCGTGGGATGCTGCAAATGGGACAGCGGAGACCATCGAAGGGGATGGACCAACCAACATCATCTCTGGACTTGCTGCTGCGCCTTCAGGGAAACATCCTCAAGTCTTTTCGGTCAGTTGGGATGATACTCTGAGAACAGTTGACGCCGGAGCCAAAACATTCACGGGACAGTCCACCAAACTATCATCACAACCAAAAGCTCTAACGTGCACGACGGACTCTCTGGTTGTGGTAGCTCAACTAGAAAGCGTTATTGTCTACAATAATGGGGAAGAAGATGGGGAGTTGCCCTTGAAATCAACGCCAACATCTCTCGCATCTCACGGTAACACTGTTGCAATCGGTTCCCAGGATTCAAGCCTTCGCCTATTCTCCGTGGTGCCAGGAAAAGCGCCCAAGCAGATTGCGTTCATCGAACAGGTCTCTGCTCACCCGCTAACGGCCATATCCTTTTCCAATGATGGCTCGATGGTGGCAGTCGGTTCTGCTGCAGGAAAAATCTACGTGTACAAAATCAGCACTGGTATCACGGGGATGGTGACTGGAAATTACTCGCTCGAGCTTGTAACCGATCGGTGGAGCGCTCATACGGCAAAGATCACCTGTATCGCATGGAACTCAGAAGGCACAGGGGCAGCTTCTGGCAGCCTGGACACCAATATATTTGCTTGGAGTCTGAAGGAACCTGGAAAGAGGGTGAAGGAGACGAATGCGCATAAGGAAGGGGTCAATGGCCTTCTCTGGCTCGGAGACACCGTGTACAGCACGGGAGCAGATGCCACAGTGAAGAAGTGGAAGATCAAGATCGCATAGATGGATGCATAGACATTATGAGGCACATGGCGTTACGAGTTGACGAAGGACTGGGCGAGTCTCCTGGTCGAGACAGCCTGATGCAGTAAGGACGAGGCTGCGGGAAACATTGCACTCTGTTGAGAGTCACGTAGCGAAATGATTGGCATCAGTAGCATGTACTTGTCCCCAAAACGCTCTATCTACCAGGATTGCAGCAACCCAGACTGGATGTTCCATCGGTGCGCGTTGTTTGACCCTCGATAATCGGGTGGTTAAGATGGGGATGGTGTTTGGTTCAACCACAAGCCTCACAATATCAGTGCTCCGCAAACTTTCGCTCGCCACACTATCCAACTGCGACTCGGACGACAGGACTCTGACAAACTCCCACAACTTCCCGCCGTAGCACAAGAGACGCCATGTCGAGACGCGCAATGCGCTGGTTCTCTGCATGAACACAGTCTTGCTCAATACCGCGCTGCGCATGCGCGCTCCTTGAATCAACTCCCACCGGTCCTTGGGCCGAGCCAGCATGGCTACATTCGACGAGACATTCAACCCCGCCGCTCTCACACGATCAGATACGATCACGTCTACAACGACCACCACGAAGCCTCCTCCCGGGTCGGCGTCGAAACAACCGAAAGCGGCTCAAAGCTATCCTCGGGTTGACCTAGAACCTCTGTATACTGAGCTTAAGTCCTTGATCGGCCACAACTGGGATACATATTTCGATGCTATAACGAGGTTTATACGAGGTAAGCTGGGACCTCCAGGCGCTGTAGCCTCAAGAAATGGGACACGGAGACTGACGTACTGTTTGCAGGGGAACTGAACGCACGAGAATTCGGCGATCTCTGCGATGTCTTCATCTATGCGACTCCTCAGACCGAACATGCCCACAACTCTTTAATATTAGCCATACTATGTAACACCGGCAAAGATCCCCCTGAACCTGGACTGGCAGCATGGGTCAGCGCAACGACAGACAAGTCCGCACTGACATCCGGCACCAAAGCCACGGCCATCAGCGATGCGAGCGAACAGCGACTCAAGGCCGAAGTGATGGCCCTACCCGCACGAGACCGACGTCGCATCAAAGGAGCCGCGAATGAGAAGGCCGACGAAGAGGCGGCGGCTCGAAGAAACCCATATGAAGAGCTGTATCTTGCCGGCAGAATAAAGGCACCAGAGACCGCCCCAAGTGCAGCCGCAGGAGGACTGACAAAGACAAATTGGGACTTGGAAATTAGGAAAAGATACGTGCAGCCACTTTTCTCAGAGACTCTCGAGTTTCCCGACACACCGACGATACATTCTCGGATCGTCCCCATTTGTTATGAAGAGTCCATCGCGCAAGGTTGCACAATACAATGCGCTGAGCTGGTTGGGATAGCAGCCGAGACATATCTCAAAACCCTACTGGCCGAAGTCATGAATCGAACCCGGTCCAACGGGCCAAGGTACGAACACAGCGCCGGAGGAGGGATCTTAACGAGCTCTTACAAGAAGAAAATCGACCGGGAGGAAGAGGAAGTCAAGGCTGGGAGGCTTCACAGGACTCGTGACGACGACCTGCTGCCGACTGAAGCGCAGGTTGCTTATACGAGACGCCCGATCGGCATAGCAGATTTGCAACTAACTACCCAGGTCGGCCCTCTGCCTTGGAATGCGATGCCTTGTATTGGATTTAGCGTGAGCAATGCTTCAGCAGGGTATGATCATGATCAATGGCTCATGGAGCAAGAGGAAGAGGCCAACGCGGCGGCGGCAACGACAACAGCGAATGGGCACGTTGATCCAGCCGAGGATGGTATGGATATTGACAGTACCGACAACTATGGCTGGGAAGGTGCTGGGCCTCAGGACAGAAGTGGTCTGGATTCTGTCCTTGCTGATTGTCTGGCTATTCGTGTGTAGCAGACACAATCACATCAAGATCAGGACCAGCAAAAATAAGACCGTTGGAAATGAACGATTTTCCCGAGTCTGAAAAGAGTGAAGTGCCAGACGCCAACAATATGCAACGTTCGCATGGGTGACACATGGCATGAATTGTAAGGGCTGTGGTACGCAGAGTTGGGCATTTCCTGAACTACGCATCCGTCCCATGAAGCGAACGAGCCGAATGAGATTCTAAGAGGTGGGAATCGTGCCAGTCCCTGTCTTCCTTTGCAGAGCACTGGCGGGCTAACCAGACTCAGTGATATTTACGATATTTACAAACATTCTGAGTCGTTATTTGATGGGCGCTGCGACCGGGTGGCGTTATGGTTTGGTGTTCTGGTCGTTTGGGAGAAGGGTCCATGGTCTGTTATTGACAGTGGGATTGGGAGGGTTTCAACGTGATCGGTATGTCAATGAGGTCTACGATACACCCGGCGTGGTGGATACCATCGAGAAACAGGATTCAAGAACAGTGAACCAGGCAGGGAGTATTCAGGGTTGCGGGTGAAGGAGGAGAAGAAGGAGAGGTTGACAGGTCTTGACGGGCATGAGGGATTCTGAGACCAAGCGGCCAACCAACCACCTTTGCCCTTGATGGAAAGTGATCTCGAGAGTGAAGGCAGTTGATATATTCCCAAGGTGATTATATGTATATGATGATCGGGCCTATACAATTCAGCCAAGTGTCGACGTTTTCCCCATTGCCAACAAACAAATTCTGATCTGGCGGAGCAAGTCATGATCACATTGAACAGGTCCGGAATACGTACTCTGTACAATGGTATTTCAGAGTCACACGAGCAACTCGAGCGGTTTTCACAACTCGTCCTTTACCTCTTGTCCTCCTGTCTGCGCTTTCTCCGGCTTGCCTGAGGAATCCTTGACCATCAACGCCAGTATGTCGACTAGGAGATCGCTGGCGGCCACGCTCGTCACCTCCGCAACCGTATCGTATGGGGGACTCACCTCGACGACGTCGGCGCCAACGAGCCGCACCCCTTCGAGGCCCTTAATGAACCTCTTGACCTCGCGCGTCGTCCAGCCTCCTGACTCGGGCGTGCCCGTGGCCGGGGCGATGCTGGGGTCCAGGACGTCAATGTCGATGCTGAGGTAGACGGGGTTGTCGGTCCCGACAATGCTGCGCACCCGGTCGGTGATGCCTTGCATGCCCTTGGGGTCTTCGTCGATCTCGTGCGCCTCAATCAGCTCAAAGCCCACCACCTCCCTGTCCGTGACGTAGTCCTTGGGCGAGAACAGTTTCGTCCTCAGCCCGCCGTGCACGCTGGTCCCTTTGGCGATGCACCCTTCCCGCGCGGCGTGCCAGAAGAAAGTCCCGTGGGTGATGGCGCTCTGCTCCGAGACAATCCCCGTGTATCCCGCGTACGGGTCCCATGTGTCCAGGTGGGAGTCGAGATGGATGACGGAGATGGGCCCGTAGATTTCCTTGAGGGAGCGGAGGATTGGGAGGACAATCGAGTGGTCACCCCCCAGAGAAAGGATTCGGGGATGTTGCCATGTTCTTTTGCCCCGGGGTGGGTTTGACGAGGCGTCCTTCGTGGCCGTGCTGGAGGTGTTGTGGAACAAGATCTGCCGGTAGCCCTGCTCCATCTGGCGGAACGCGTGCTGGGCGTCAAACGGGGTCACTGGGATGTCTCCGCAGTCGACGATATTCAGCCCTCCTTCCGTCAAGGGGTCAATGCCCCAGACTGTGTTGTAGCTCCTCCCCTTCTTCTCCCTGGAGCTTGCGGCTCGGATACCTCGAGGCCCAAAGCGTGCGCCGGGCCGGTACGAGGTCGATGTGTCGTAGGGGAATCCTACGATGGCAATGTCCACTTCAGTTGCGTGGCGGGAGGAAAAACACCGCTCCCACGGCAAGTGGGCAAAGGTGACGGGCTGAGAGAAGGGGAGGTCTTTGTCCAGGTCTTCAAGGGGATAGGGGTAGTTGGGCCCGACTGAGAAGGAGAGAGGTGCCTCCGGGGAGGCGTCGGGAGTATCATC
>WJFF01000092.1:49275-61937 GCA_011800825.1 Fonsecaea pugnacius | reverse complement strand
CAAAGCACCTCCCATCCCACCGCTCTGAACGATCCTGCACCCCTTGACGGGCAAGGCGCCGACGATCTCCTCGACCCTCCACTCCTTCAAGAGATCCATCTCGCGCCTCCAGACCTTGTCCTTTTCGCGGTTCTGCTCGTCCACGACCTTAGGACCCTTGGTCGCGAGAGAGGTCCAGAAGCCCAGGATCTCGCGGATCACTTTGCCCTTCTTGGCGTTGCCGGGTTGCAGCTTGATCTTGTATTTCTGCCGGGTCAGGGCGGTCCACGGCGCGACGACGGGGATAGCCGCGAGGAGCTCGTCGCCCGGTTCCGGCATGGGCACGAGCCGGTCGATGTCCAGTAGCTCGCGCCGCTCTTGTTCCACCTGTTCCTTGCTCAGTTCGTCGTCGTGGTCGTCGAGGAGGTCGGCAGCCCCTCCCCCATTGGCACCGGCAGCCGCCTTTTCGAGCCTTTCTCGACGTAGGCGTTCCTTCTCCGCCGCCCTTGCGTGTTGTGCTCTTCGTCGTTCTTTATCTGCCTGGGCCTTTGCTTCACGGGCGGCCTTTTCCGCCTCTGCAGCTTCCTTGCGTTCTTGGGCACGGTTAGACCCAAGGAGTTGCATGGCCAGAGCTCGGTCTTCCTCGTCTTGGTCCGCATATTTCTTTTGGGCGCGTTTCAGCTTCGAGCGCTTTCCGCGGGCGAGTTGTGCGGGTTTGGACTTCGCCATGGCTTGTGACGAGGGCCCCGGCGTGGACGTCCGTGTAGATAGTTGTGTCGCTTGAATGTCCTCGGACTCTTCTCCCTCCGAAGCTTCGTCTGACGGTGGCTCTTTCGTCTCGTCTTTGATCCCAATCGAGGGCTTTTCCAGATTGCTCTCCTTGATGTCTGGATGGGATTGAGCAGCATTGACCTGTAGGGGGTTTGACCTCTCTTCCTCTGCCTCCGAACTATCCGAGGACTCGCGGTTATCATCACCGCCTTCAACATGGCCTGGTTCTTCACGGTCCTCGTCCAAGGCGACTCCACGGTCATCCTCCTCCTCTTCATCCACCGCAGCATCAGCAGCATCCTCGACATCTGGTATCGCTTGGCTTTGATCCGCGCCAGTATCGTCGGAAGTGTAGTTTTCCTCGATAGACACCCCACTCATATCGTTAGCCAGCGCTTCAGCCTCGCCCGGAAATATGCTCTCTGTTCGTTCCACCCGGTGCTTGCCATGATTGATTCTGCTCTGCTCGCTAATCAACCACAGGACCCCAAATCCAAGTATCAACTGACTCGGCGCCAGCAGATTCTTGTGTCCTCGGATTACGAATCCACCAGTAGCGAGATACTCGCCGTTTGGAGCTGTCTTGCTGACTTGGTCCGCGTTAACCCACCAAGCTCCCATCAGCGCCTTCGAGTCCCAGGCACTGCTCGTGCAGACAGTCAATGTACCGGCTTGGGAAAGCGTCGAGGGAGGAATCGGTGCATCAGGCATGCGCGGATTGTTTTTCACAATCACACTCGATGCTCCTTGCAAGTCGGCGTGCACGTAGACATCGCCTTTCTTCAGGTATCGCCGGTAAAGAAGCTCGTTCTGTTGCGCGTCCTTGCCCCCAATCACAAGATATCCGTCACTGGAGATGAAGGACAGGAATTTCTCAAACCAGAACTGTTTTCTTGCCGGCCTCAAGATGGCCTTCTCCTGCTTCAACCCTTTCTTGAGATCTGCGTCGATCTTCTGCTCAGCTGATTTGAGCGCCTTTGCGGACGCCTCCACAGTTTTCTTCTCTTTGACCGCTGCTGACTTTTTCTGGTCGTAGTATTGGCGTGCGTTTGCCCAAGGTGATAGTGCAAGATCAATATCAATCGCGAGCCGCTTATCTGCGGCGGGTGCAGCTTTACCCCGAGTATCCTCGACTTCCTCGTCAGATTCAACCTCCTCGTCCGTCTCATCTTCTTCGTCACTCTCGTAGCCCTCGTCAAAGGTGGGTTCGTCAAGAAGGAGAGTCACAGTGTTCTCCTCCAGCTTGAGGGGAAGTTTGACCATTTGAGCCACAACATTACCTCGCTTCTGTTCGTTTTCGATGAGCTTCCCGATATCTACCCAGTCCATGCCTTGCGCGACCAGGCCGTTGACCGCGGCGCAGGCTTCCTCCACGCGGTGAGTATTCGCTTCGATCGCTTGAGCCTTGCGGACGTGCAATTCCTGTACCTGTTGAAGGCCTGCTAGCCTTTTTTCATGCTCGACCTTTGCGACTTGCAATTTCCGCTTCGCGATTTCTTCTCGCTCCGTCAACCGTGACTCCAGCTTCTGAGATTCGATGGACGAATAGAACTCGTCAACTGTACGATTAAAGCCGTCGAACTCGAGAATGTGAACACCGGGCTTGTCCTGAAACTGGCTTGGCCGAAATGGATGGAAATCGTCATAAACAATCGACTCCCTAGCCGGTTCCTGCGCACTTGAAGGCTCCGCCTCGCCTAAGGAAGGAGATTTCTGTTTCGCAATAATGTAACCCTTCGATTGTCCGGTACCCAACGACTTGAAAATTTGATCTGCTATTTCCAATGCAGATATGACTGATCGTAGAGACTCCTGGTCTCCCAAAACGTCCTCCGCCTTTAATGCCGCGTTGATGCCGGCTTCTCTAAATGCATGCTCAATCAAGTGCTGAGGAAACTCGGGAAAGCCGACACTCAGAGCCTTTACCAAATCATCGATTCCCTTTGCTCGTCTCGCTTTCTTGCCGCCCACCTCTTTTGCAGCTTTCGAGCGTTCCACCGCCTTCTGAAGAACCTCCCTGACTCTTTCTTCTGTTATAGGTGGTACGCCATGGAAATTCTGTTTTGGCTCGAGGGTGTACTTTCCACCCAATTTAACGTCCACGTCTGCATCTCCTTCATTGACTTGCCGCTGCAGAGCGAGCACATTGAGGTCCGCATCTGTGACGACGATGTTCCCCGCAGCAAAGAATTCCAAGAACAAACGATATAGTCCGTCGCTAAAGGTGATTTGTATAACTCGGTCGGTGCCTACCTGGGCAACGCCAGTGACACGTTTGCTCTTGAGATAGTGGCGCAATCTGCTAACGAAGGCGGACGGCTGGGTGGCGGCGGTTCGGGAGAAAGAGGTCAAGTGACAGCGAAAGCCATTGTCGAGGAGAAGTTGTTCCCGTTTTCCGGGTTTGGCGAATTTGAAAAGGAAGATTCGACTGGAAAGATCGTAAACATTCGACAGACGGAGGCCGGTGAGGGAAGTTGATAGCTCGTTCGCAATGACCTACAATGCAACAACGGAGTCAGTTGTTGCTTGCAGGCGCATGCGGGGTATGGGAGAAACACTGACCTTGACGTCGAGGGATGAGAAGCGCTGTTTCATGATGGAACCTCTTTCGTAGTTTAAGTGGAAATACAGAAGGAGACGACAGGCAAGACAGAGAGGCTCAGCACAAGGCACGACTTGCACTGCGGGAAATTGACATGGTGACTCTTTGATTGGAAATATTTCGGCGTCCAAATGACGTCGATTTGGTAATTTTCATTGCAATCAGGCTGCGGCCTCCCGACAAGGCTGCAATCCCCCCCCCAAAGGCCCCAGGTCTTGACTTTTATGGTCATGATGCTCATGGTCCCCTTTTCCGCTTCATAACGCCATGCAGTAACATCCTCGTTGCCCATTTCTCATGCAGGCTATGACAGTGCCTTCAGACGATCGCGTCCGTTTCCGCCATCCACGAAAATCACAAGTTTCTTCGTACGAACTCCATTCCCTGCTTCTTTCCAAACTCCCAGAGATTCTGTATCCCTTGTTCGCTCAGGTCAATGTTCTTCATATTTGGCGCATCCTGTGCAGGGGCCTTTGACACTCTGGACGCTACCATCACCGGGTCCGTCTCCAAAACTATGCCGTCGTCAACAATTTCGTCAATGGCTAAAGTGACCAGGTCGTAGTTCTCCATGATTGTGCGCTTGTCTGTCGAGTTCCTATAATCACCCTCGTCAGTTGCTGCCATCGAGAAGAATGGTGACGGTAGACAGACTTTAACAGTATGCTCAACGTATCTCTCAGCGCCAACACAACATTATACAACAGAATCTCATTCTCCTCTGCGCCGCCCACCACGTAGAGCATAATGTCACTCTCCATCTTGAACACCACGACTTTGTTATCGTAGAGGATCACATCCGAGGTCTGCTTCGATGTCTTCTCCAACAGTCCCTTTTCGAAGGCTTTCTGTTCTTTAAGGTGTGGGTATGGTTGCGATTGCAGAGGGTGCTGTGGCTGGGCTGAGGTATGTGGAGGATAGTAGTATTTGGCAAACAGCCTGGAGGAATCGGGTGAGGAGTCGGTGGATAGTATGAGGATCGCGACGATGCTATGAAGGGACATGCTGGGAGCCATGGCGGATGAGAGTCCTCTTCCGAGGAGTGACGAATGTCTGCCTTTAGAAAATGGAGTGTTTTGGTAGTAAACGTCGAGAACAGTTCGTATGTATGTCCGGCCAAATTAATTGACCTGGCCTCAATTGCGCTGGAGCAGCACTTGGAGAGCCGCTGCATCTCACGTATTAAGGCTCGACCGTATTGAATTCACCGGTGAACCATAAAGTGTCGCAGCGCAATATAATTTCTCGCAGGTCAGCCTTTGACCTACCAAGACTTTCATCTGTGTATTCAACAAAGGTCAAGGCCTCCAGAACCGAAGAGGAGGTTGCCACTGGTCTAGCAGCCGTACGCCATCACTATGGGCAAATCCTCCAAAGACAAGAGAGATGCGTATTATCGTCTGGCCAAGGAACAAAACTGGCGTGCACGCTCTGCCTTCAAACTCATCCAAATTGACGAGCAATTCGACCTGTTTTCGTACAACGAACCCGAGAAATGCACAAGGGTGGTCGATCTATGCGCTGCCCCGGGCTCATGGAGCCAAGTTCTCTCGCGTGTCTTGATCAAAGGTGAGAGTTTTGGCCGGCGGGCTTGGGTCGAGAAGATGGAACGATTCCAGCGTGCAAAAACCCAGAAGGACAGCGAAGATATGTCTGTCCTGGCAGTCAACTCACCAAGTGGCGAGTTAAAGCCTCGAGCAAACGTCAAGATTGTCGCTATAGACCTTCAACCCATGGCACCCCTCGAAGGCATCACCCAACTCAGGGCCGACATCACTCACCCTTCGACTGTTCCCCTGCTGCTTCGGGCCATCGATCCAGACTTCTCCCCCAAGAATACAACTCATCTGATCGACCTTGTGATAAGTGACGGTGCCCCCGATGTCACTGGTCTCCACTCCCTCGACATCTACGTCCAATCTCAACTGCTCTACTCGGCTCTCACGCTCGCCACCAAAGTGCTGCGCCCTGGGGGAAAATTTGTGGCAAAGATTTTCAGAGGCCGAGACGTTGATCTCATTTATGCACAGCTACGGATTTTGTTTGAGAAGGTGAGTGTTGCGAAACCGAGGGCGAGCAGGGCGAGTAGTATCGAGGCCTTTGTGGTCTGTGAGGGCTATAAACCCATAATGGTGAGAAGAAAGGATGGCACGGAAGTGCTGTGGACGCCAGAGATTGAGGTGGAGGACGGAATGCGAGACCTGGGGCCTGGAGCTGCAGCGGCGCCTCTATTAGCGACGCAGGTACAACAGCAAGAGCAAGGTTCGTCGGATTCTGCTTCTGAAGCAACAAGCCAGACCGACAATCGTCCAGCGCCAGAAACACAAAGTCGTCACCGTCAATCTGATGGCATTGTCGAACTCCGACTGCCCTCTATCAAAAACGCCGACCCGCGGAGGTACATTGCCCCGTTTTTGGCCTGCGGTGACCTCTCAGCCTGGGACAGCGATGCGACCTACACGCTGCCGGAGGGCCATGTATCGTTAGACCCAGTCCAGCCTCCGACAGCCCCTCCCTACAAGTTGGCGATCGAAAAGCGGAGGATCGAAGGAGGAATGTACGGCAAGACCAAACACAAATGACCCAAAAAGGCCATAAATCGACAGATACAGATCACCTTGTGCATCAATCAGACAGCTCTGAACACCGAATGCGCTATTCTGGCTGACTTGACGACTCCCGCTTAATACTGCGACGATGCCTACAATACTCTGGACCGACAATTCTGGGCCTGTCGGTAATCGAACAGACGTATATGCTGGACTTGTTGTGCTGGATTGAGATTCTGGAGAAGCCGAAACATTTCGGAATCCGCAAATCAGTCACCAGAATCATAAGGCCAGCAAGGCACACCTTTGCCAGATCAGATACGATCCTAGCAATTTGAATGGACTGGATCAAATATCCTTTCAGGGAAGAGAGCAAGAGTGCTGTCACAGCAACTATGTGCCTGAAACTATGATTCTAGGATCTAGACATCAAGGAACAGTCCGCGGCAGGCAGTCAACGGAAAGAAGACGCCGGATTGCTACCAAAAATCTTACTTTTCATTCGTCATATCAGGGTCTTCTCATGGTCGTCATCAAACTGGCCCATCCACAAAAATCAGATTGAAGGTCATGCAGAAGACGGCACTCCCCCAAAAGGTCCATAATTCCGTCATGGTCCAGACGAATGCATCCCAAAAAATACCAATCCACAATATTTATGGAGAAAAGCTTCGCTTGCTCGAACGTGTCACAAGAAAAGGAGCCAATCCCGTCAGTATCTCTTCCCGGCCATCCGCAGACGCACGCCCATCATCGGCCCTGGGCTCTCTGATAAAACACGATATATGCTTCTCCGTTCTGAAGTCTGTCCCTGGGGTTCAGTTTCATCGGATCCAAGTCAACATGTCTCTCGTCATCGAACTTTCTCCACACGCCCCGGCCCTGGTCCTTCACAATAGAGATATAATGCCCACCATCCCCACTGTTCCCCAGGTGTCTCAGAACCCCGTATGCATCGTACGTGTACGGCGGTGTCGTGGCAAGCTCCATATTCATTCGCCCATCTTGATCCGGCAGCGCGGGTGGTCGCGGGATCACAAAATCATCCATACTTAGATTGTGCAATGGGAATTCGATGGGCGTGTGGATTTTCTTGGCCTTTTCATGCTTTGAAGCGGCGAATCGCTTGAAGTGTATCACCAGAAACTGCGGCAGGCGAGTCAGGATGATTTGCTTGGTGGCTTCACGCTCGCACTTGCAATATGGACATCGCCAAAGCTCCGACAGTTTTTCCTCCCGACAGTATGAGGCAAGGCAGTCATAGATATGGCCTGCGCGGTCTCGAGGAATTTCCACGCTGATGCTGTAGAATGCTTCATATGTGGTCGACGTGCGCTTGCAGGCGAGACAACGCAAGCGTGAGGCATGTTGGCCAGCGAACAATGAAGACATATAACTGTGGTCTCTATGTTCGTAGCGTTTCCACTCGATTGGGCTGGCTCGTGCAATTTCCATCCGCTCTCTCTGCATTTCCTCCGCAGTCGTCAATGGCCGAAGAGGTGTTCGTTCCCAGTTGACATTCAAGTCCTCGTGGAGGCAATCGACAAGGAAGTCGAAGAATTCCTTCGCATCTTGCTGTCGGTCTATTACCCATTCTCGATTCATGCGGCCACAAAAGTTTCGAAATGTTGATGGTTTGATTACTTCAGTGTCTCCCTGCCAGACGGCTTGGATCAGGTTGGCATAGAGCTTGGGCATGATGCCATTACTGCCCTTCCAGTTGCGCTGTACATACCCTTCGTAGAGTCGATCGTTGAAGAAGTTCGATAAGGGAATAGTCGCAGATAGACATTGTAGAGTTGAATTCATGTAACAAGTGACGCCAAAGTTTGTGAGACCGGTCTTGGGCAATCGTCTGCGAAGGGATGTTACGGTTGAGTACAAAGGCGGCCGAGTTGCGGACGTCACTCGAGCCAGCGCTGGCTGGGGTGCATTGATATCCGCATGGCCCGAATAGCTCGGTCTGGGTATGGCGGGTGCGGGCCTTGCGGGCACTTGAGGAACGGCAGGTGGTGCAATTTGAGGGACAAATGCAGCGTGATGAGACGGAACAGGTCGTCGAGCAGGCATGACCATGGACTCCTGCTGTTGAATTGACGGAAACCGGCGCAAGAATGTCTCGTAATCGGGTATGAACGGCGATGGAGGCTCAGGCTCTTCCTCTACCACCGAATACTCCTCGTCGCTCGCGGTGTCGTGCTTCTCAACCGGGGTCACTTCTTCCTGAAGTGCCTGTTGACGCCATGCTTCTTGCTCGCTCTCATCCAGAAATTTATGGTCACGGAGACGCCTGTTTCGAACTTCATAGCGAGAATTGGCCGAAACCATGCGTTGTCGTGCGATAGGCCGACCAGGACCGACGGGTCTTTGCCGCGTAATACCCAGCGTCGCAGCAGTCCTTGACCGGGCAAGTGAATGAACTCCCATACGATCCGCCCACGCATCAAGACCACCAGCCAGTAAGGCAGGTGGTCGACCATCTTTGAGAGGCTTCGTGTCATTGAATTCGTACAATGTATCATACAGTGCTCTCAATGCCGGAGCTTTGGTCATAATTGGTGGACCCTTGAGGTAGGAAACGTCGCTCGTGTCCTGATCATAATAAACAACTAGGTCGAATTCATCTCTGCGAGAGAAATGTGACTGTTCATTATCCGGCGCCAGCACAAGTCGGTCCTCAAGTTCCTCTGCTGAGACCCCTTCCTTTAAAGAGATCGGCTCTATACATATGACCGACGATGACATGATGTGTCCCTTGTCGAACAAAGTTCTCTCTCTGATATCTATTAGTAACACGTTGTACCTCTTCATGTAGTCCTGCAGGGTGGCAGCATCGATTGATGTCTGATGAGGGAGGTCACTCGAGCTATTCTTTGGGATGATGGCGGAATTGACGCCGTTCGGGGTCGTCGGACGATAAGGGGCAGAGAGCTCGTCACGAGTTCTTTGCAGTTGTAATGAAGCCGTCGATGAATTCTGCGATTGATTGTAGTAAGTCTGCTTCCTCTCCGAGGGTGGACGGCCAACTTCTGCCGAAAGACGATGGTTGTTTGCATGAAAATTGGCGGATGTGGTATTGATCGGGCTGTACGTAGGGCTAGGAGGCTTCGGCAAAGCCATGGACGTCTCAATTGGCACCTTTGGCGGTGCAGACGGTACCTTTGGTGGGACTATAGGGCCGTTACTGAAAGCAGGAATCGCTCGAGGGGCAACGGGTCGCGACATAGACGTGTCGTGGGGATATGATTGTGAGTTGTATCCTGCCCCCTGCTGAAAATCTCCCGCTTTGGGCATGTACAGTAAGGTTGAGGGTTCCGTGGCATTTCCTGGGCCTCTAAGCTTCGCGAATCTTTGAGTGAGGTCGTTGGCCACTTCCGTCAAAGGTCGACCTTGCAAACTCTCGGGCTTTGGTTTGCTTGACGGACGTGCCCGAGGGATTCGAAGCGAGTCAGGTAGCTCTGCGGACGAATTTGGCGAGGTCGAACGTGGAGGGACATCATTGCTGTCGGAAGAGGTAGGTCGGCCCGGTATCAGATTCTGAGGGATACCAAACCCTGTAGAATAGACAGGTTTTCTGGACATGGCGCGAGACTGTGGTTGGGTTTCGTAGCGGGCATTGTTTTCCTCAATTAGAGCCTTGATCTGGGTCATCTGTGTCTCCATGTCCACCAGTTTCTGAAGAGCAACCTTGTACTTCGCCCGCCACTGTGGGTTGTTATCCCAGAATCCGAAATCCTTGTGTTTTGGAATGTGATTAACTGCGATTTCGTATGCCCGCATATAACTCTTATAAGCCAGGTCGTGGCGGCCAAACTCGACAGAGCTTTTAGCCACAGTTGTGGAACTCTCGACTTCGTGCAGGTACTGAGGAAGCGAGCCGTCTACTTCAACGGAAGAGGTGGCATCTTGAATGATGTCCTTGATATGAGGGAAGACTTTTCCTGCGCCCGAGCCTGGACGTGGTGTCAAGTTTCGTGGATCGTTCCAACTGCTTCGAGCGCTGGCCGAGGTGGAAGCCGTGTGGGAGGATACGGAGGACGAGGATGCATACGCCGCCATGGCGATGTGAGTGTCGCTCCTACCGCAGGATCATCGCGCGAGAGACTGGTGGAAAGACCTCTCCGCTGAGTGGCAGATTTCTAAAATTACTCTTTGGTCTTGGGCGTTTATTTAATAATCGAGCAGGGGGCATGTGAGGAGTCAGATTCGGTTCGAAGAGGGGCGCTGGGAATTCTGGAGGCGTCGGTAGAGGAGTGACATGAGTTGAGGCGAGGGTGACAAGGCGATTAAACGGTTCAAGATCACTTGGAGTATTGTGTAGTTTGGGGAACGGAGATTTGAAGGACACGCATGACGGCTAGGAAGTGCCTGGAGCCGCAGGCCGAGAGCGATATAGATGGAGCAACGCTGGTCTCCGAAGTGCCACTGATGACACAGCGGGCGAGGCTGAGGCTGGTGAGTGTCTGTAACTGACGGTAGCTAATCGATTAGTTGATGGAGTGCATGAAGTCAGTCTTATTACTGGTGGCCTCTCAGTGGCTGGTGGTTGCGCATGTGGCGGATGGTCCAGGCGTTTATCCAGAACTTCCCCAGATGGTCGCTGCGTCGACCATTAATTCATCTCAGCTACGGAGTACCTTACAAATTCGAATCTGCGCCTCTCGAACACTTTGCAGGCGGTCTCGTTGATCAGTCTGCTGTGCAACAATTTGTTAGTTTTCTACAACAGCGTCATTATAAGCCGACAGACAAGCCCTCTCCATCCATCCCAGTCCGAATATCGCTGCCTTGTATCTGTCCATCCCGCACAATGGCCGGGTGGTTCTCGTCAGGCACTTCTGTGCTCGATGAGCAGATCGAAAAGGCTACTTCCTCCAGTTTGGAGGATATCGCAACCTCGCTCGAGATCACGGACCTCATCCGATCAAAGACAGTGCAGCCCAAAGAGGCCATGCGGTCGCTGAAGAGGCGGATAGGCAACAAGAATCCCAATATCCAGTTATCAGCCCTCAAGCTCACAGACACATGCGTCAAGAACGGTGGCTCCCATTTCCTCACCGAGATCGCGTCTCGTGAGTTTATGGACAATCTTGTCTCATTACTCAAAGCCTACGGACCTGCCGCGGTGAACGACGAAGTCAAACAGAAGATCTTGGAGCTGATCCAGAGCTGGGCCAGTGCTGCTCATGGGAGATATGATCTGTCATACATCAACCTGGTATACCAGAGCCTGCAAACAGAGGGTTTCAAATTCCCGCCCAAGATTGAGATATCTAGCAGCATGCTCGACAGCAGCGCCCCGCCTGAGTGGACCGACAGTGATGTCTGCATGCGATGTAGAACCTCATTCACTCTGACGAATAGAAAACACCACTGCCGCAACTGTGGTAATGTATTCGATCAACAGTGCTCGTCAAAGTCGATTCCTCTGCCGCATCTGGGCATTATGCAGCCGGTGCGAGTCGATGACGGCTGTTACGACAAGTTGACCAAAAAGTCGGGCGGCGGTTCCGATCGACGAGTGTCCTTCGCACCCAAACCGAGTTCGATGCAACCCCGAAGTGCCCGAGTCGAGAACAGCAGCAGCTTTGATGAGGACCTGAAAAGAGCGCTGGAAATGAGTCTGGAAGAGGCCAAGGGGATTTCAAGCTCGGGGTTTGTTCCGCAGGCACAGTCAAAGCAAGAGCCGGCAAAGACAAATGGTGTCTCAAACGAGGAAGAAGACGACCCAGATTTGAAGGCTGCCATAGCCCTGTCTTTAAAGGAGGCCGAGGAACAGGCCAAGAAGCATGCTGCTTCGCTTAAGAAAACCACCACCGATGGAGCAACCTCCGCTCAGCCCTTTGTCATGCCCAAGAACGATTATGAATTGTCTGTGATGGAAGCCGAGAATATCAATTTGTTTGCCACATTGGTCGACCGCTTACAGCACCAGCCACCAGGTACCATTCTCCGCGAACCGCAGATTCAGGAACTATACGAAAGCATTGGAAAGCTTCGACCGAAGCTGGCGCGAACGCTTGGCGAAACAATGTCCAAGAACGATACGCTCCTCGATCTGCATGCAAAGCTATCTACAGTAGTGCGGTACTATGACCGAATGCTGGAAGAGCGGTTGAACAACACTTATAATCAGAGAAACCCGGGATATGCGGCTTATGGAATGCCCTCCCCTGCAGCGCCTCAGGGTATGTATCCCTCGATATCGTCAGGACCTCCGCCATCGATGGCTGCTGGACCTGGTGGAGCGGAGAATTACTATTTCAACAATGCACCAGTCGAGACTTATGCTCCTCCTACCCAACCATCGCCTCTCCCTCAGCCTCAGCGTTCATATTCATATTCGAGTCAGAAACAGGATGCTCCTGCGTCGCCGTATCAGTATCCAGCTCAGCAGACAGCACAGCAGCATCAACCTATGCCGCAACCAGGACAATTCAATCAGCCACCTTCGCCGCAGATGTACCAACATCAACCCGCTGTACAGACACCGTATCCATCTCAGTCCTCTCAACCTCCTTCCATGTACCCACAGATGCCCCCCCCGGATCCACAACAGGCTCAGACGCCTTACGCTCAGATGCCGCAGCTGCCACCTGAAGCTCCCACCCCTCAGCCCCAAACACAATATCCTCCACCCCCGTCTCAACAAGCGACACAACAGCCTTATCAACGCCAACCACCACCTCCGGAGCAAATACAGGCCTCGGCACAAGTTTATTCACAGCAGCAACCACAACAGCAGCAGTTTGCTCAACCAT
>WJFF01000091.1:101652-133981 GCA_011800825.1 Fonsecaea pugnacius | reverse complement strand
GACATCTCTCGCCCGTGCCACCCCTGCCTCTTTCCTCTTGGCTTCCGGACTCGAAGCGTGCGTGAGAACTCGGAACCGAGGCTTTCGTACGTAGGGCGTAGCTGAGGCATCGCATCCAATCCAGCGACACGGGACGACATTTGCACCGAATGAGGCCCCTCACGATCCGGGGATAGCAACATCTCGACGTCGAATACCTCGTATCTGGCCTTGAATTCACCGCATCGCTCAAGATCGCCACGACTCCTACAGTGCAAATGAAGCACAACGGGTAAAATGGAAACAATGCTTCACAGTGCAAAGACTGCAATGCTTCATCATGTTCCTACGTCAATCCACTTCCGGTGCATCTAACTTCGTCAAGAAAACATTGCTCCTCCCATCGTTACAACCTCGATTTCTTTCTTTCCCCAAACGAGGTACCTAGTGTCTCGCTGAAAGCCCTGACATTCTTCTTAGTAGTCGACCTCGCATACTGCTGTTCAAACTGCGTAAAGGCGGTCCCTGTCCCTCTCCAGAAATCCCGCATCGATGTTCGCTTCTTCGTCCGCACCGACGAGCTCCTGCGAGAGACGGCTTTGGCCGAATCTGCTCCGGCGTCTGCAACAGGCTTTGGTGGCTTGACGAACAAACCCTCCGATCCTTCACGAGACTCCCGTGGTTTAGCTGTGACAGGAGGTATCGAGGTCATGGTCGCAGGCTCCAGAGATTCTCGCTTTGGTGTTGTCCGTCGGGAAAGACTCCTGTCAACGTCTGGTGTTCCTAGTTCGGGTGATGCGGTACGAGCTGCGTCTTCACGCCATCTTTCGATCGAATCCATGCAACTCCCAACAGCCTCTTCCTCGCCTCGGGCTACATGTTCAAACTGTCTTTGTTGCACGGCAATCAATTCGTTCATCGCCAATAGGTTTGCTGTCTTGGTTGACAGGACCGGCGCCGTGGGGAAAAACTGCCCGCGTTCATGTATCGAGGGCTCGCCCAGAATCGATCTCCTCGGTGTCCCTCCTCGCCCTGGCACCTTTTCCAGCATCGAAGGTCTAATGATCCTTTTATGGTGGCTGGGGTCTTCGATACCGTGGAAAAATTCAACAAACCCCACAGCTGCCGTACCTGCGGTCCTTGTATACGGCTGATAGCTGTGGAAATGGTGAAAAACTGCATCGTCGAGATGCGATTGATGAATCGCCTTGGGCCACGGCATGCGGACCCAGATTTCCTTGACAAAACAGTATGAGTTGAGGAAATCATCCGCGCTCCCGGCATAGTCGGGGTACGCCGCGCGATACCTGACGAAAAGACTATCAGCCCCAGTTGACTTGTTCTCCTCGTCAACTCCACCATACGCAGATTGACGGGTAATGGGAGTCGAAGTCCGCCTCAATGCGAGAGTCGTAGAGTCTAGCTGTTGATCCTGCCGTCTGTGCCCTGGAGCTGGTTCCACAAGGCTCGTGGAGCTGTCGCTATCAATTCGTGACGACCGAGGAGATCGGCCTGTCAACAACTGGGGCTCGCCAGTTGATCGCAAGATGTCCGGACGGTGTTCCTTCCCTTGCTCATGCGCGAAAGTCTCATTGTCGCAGCCCGCATTCATCCTCGGCTCTGAAGCAGGACGTCGCAGAGAGTTCTCGAGCCTGTCGATCTGACCTCGTCGCTGTCTAGGATCTTCTGATGCTTTCTCAATGATCTCTCCATTTTCGGGATCGGTGTCCGCGGCTTCTTGCTCTTGCCGTAGCTTTTTGACGGGAGCATTACGGCCTTTCGAGTCTGTGCGCTTTCGTTTTGCCAATACAGAAGAAATTGATTCACGGCTTGCAGACACAGCCGTTGATAGGGTTTTCCCACGGTTGTCAGAATTGATTGATGATTTGCCACCGTTCTCTGCCACACGTTCTTGTCCTTCTACAGATATAAGACGACTGTGCACCACTCTTTGAGAGCCAGTGCTCGCAGAAAGAGCATCCCCCGCACTGACGTTGCGGACAGGGGCAGGAGTCTTGCCTGAATGAGTCTCGTCGAATTCCGTCGCTTGAATCACCTGTGGTGCAGAGTGTGCTGCAGTGAGGCTATTCTGGTCCGATTCCGCGGTCGGATTTGAGCCCTCATCTACGGGCAGAGCCTCGACACCCAGTTCCATCATTGCCACTGCAGCAGTCTCCCCTGAGCTTGGCTCATAGTAGGTTCCAGGGACAAAGGTCGAAGCTGGATATCCATCACTGATCTTTTTCTTTTGAATAGCCGGAGCGTTTTGCGCACCAACGAGACGGGAAAAATAGGGTCCTTTCCCGCCGTATGGCGTCCGCGCAACTTGAATCCCGTCAAACTTTGAGCTGCCTGGTATCCGAGCAACCTTGGGAGGCATCTCCTCTTGGGACGACCTCTTGTCACTCGGGTCAGCATGCGGTAACTGCGCTGATTGTGGAACTTCCGCAGCCGATGGTCTTGAACTGGCACTCTGGTGTGAACTCGCTTCCAAAGAACCGTGACTGTGTTCATGGGAGAATGATTCAGCCCCACGTCCTTGTTCCCGGTCGGCAGGATTGCTGGATAACGGTTCTTGACCACGGGACAATGGGCTCCCCTCGTTTGGATTGTCAGCGAGGTGGGAACGCTGTTTCTGTCGCGTGAGATCCAGTGGGGGACTATTTGGCGGTAATCTAGTGACTCGCCGCTGTTGAGTTGGTGGGCTCTGAGACCAGTCGGCAAACTCCTCAGAGTCGCTCACACTTCCTTCACTGGGGGGCCCTGATTTCAACTCCTCATCTCGTGAGTCTCGCGCTGGACAAATACCTTGAGTTGAGATATCAGGTGCTGCAACCTCCAGAGACGAGTCGAGATCACTCGCTCGATTGTCTGCAGCGTCCGAGAGTTGTAACAAGAGACCTAGAGGCACCTCTCCTGGCCTCTGGGGGCGACCAACGAGGGGTGGTTGCCAACAGTCCCCAGACTCCAAAAGGGATGCCAATAGCTGTGCCTGTTGACGCGGGATCTGTTGGATGCGCCTGGGAACATATCTGCCTGCTTGTGCCTCTTTTTGCCACCGTTTAAAGTGACTCAGAGGCTGTTCAGCCGATGCGACAACATTTGGCCTTACCGGACTCGATTTTGTGGGTAGCTTAGATATTTCTCCACGGTTGTGATCTGCCGACTGTCTTGAAGATCTAGGGATGTTGCCTCCTAGCTCAGACATTTCCACAGGACTGCTCTTGTCATAGTTTGTTGTGAGAACCGGAATAACTTGAAGTCGTGGCGAATTAGGATTTGGTGACCGTGAGAGAGCTCTGGTTGCGAGTCCTGTTCCTGGGCCATCTGTCGTTGGTAGGGCCAATAGAGACTCATGAGGGGGTGTAATGCTTTCACCGGTAGCGAAGTTGCGATCCCCTTTTAACGCAGACCGTTGTGCCTGTTTCGAAGGGCTACAGTATGAAGAGCCGATTGAGCCTTGTCTACTCAGGGGTGGTGGCATTGAATGATTCTCATCGCACCTGGTGGCTGGCCCATTTCCGTTGCTAGAGGTCGACTCTATCTGTGTGGTTGTGTTCCAGTAGGTGAAACCGTTGGGAACCTGTGTACAAAATGACTGATAAGAGAAATCCTCCTCAGGATCACCACCAGGCTTTCTATCCACATGGTGTACCTGTGTATTGAAATCAATCTGTGATTTGAAGGAGTCGGGACTGCCGCGTGAGGCGGGAGTCAATGGAGCACGATTCTGCTCTTTCACGGCCCAATACTTGGATATCCTTTCGCGTACATCTTTGTCTTCAGTGACAGCGCAGCCAGAAGAATGGTCTTGTTCCAACTGGACCGTCTCATTCACAATCCTGTAGGTCGCAATCTCGAGCAAGGGTTTCGGTGGGTTGACATGAGGAGTAACGCGAAGGACAGGATTGGTAAGGTGTAAGAGTGTCCCTTGCTGAGCATCGGACCGTATTATTTCAACTGCGGTGCCCTTGGCGAAGATGGCTTCAATCTTGTGTATTCCGTCAGAGATCTCCCCGCAGGGTTCTATTGTACCAAGTTTCGGCAGCTGATATAGAGAGTCAGCCCATTTAGCCCAGACAATTACGCAAACTCGTCCTTACCTTGAGGAGGTACACAGTTCTGGAACATGTCGCCCTATAGCTTGCTTTCAGTTTATCGTCAATCTTGTGAAACTGATAGTCGGTAGTGCGGCATCCTTCAAGTTCACCAAACCACGCATCGAGACTGGACTTGATGAAATCGGCCAGCCATGGCTCCTGGGATTCCATAGGCCCTGGGAGACTGATACATCCGAATATGCACGATCGATATCGACGATTCGCATCATTCGACGCAACGACATTCCTGGATTCAATGTCTGCGGTGCCGCATCGGGAGGTTCCCGTTTGCTGTTCAAGGGCAGGTTTGACGCGTTTCGACGCGACTTTAGATGCCAAGGCGGGACTGAATGATGTCACCGGTGATTGGTACGTCAAACCCGTTTCGTGTAGGGCTGTACTCGGTACGAGGTACAGCAGTCGGCCTTGAGTTGCACGGTTAAACTGAGAACCTCTCTACGTACCTCGTAAATGACGAATCAACCTCACCGCGTTCTCTCGCTGCTCAATCTCTCCTCGCTAGGTAGGTAGGTATCTTCACCACACTGATGCTTACGCTCATACTTGCTACTCTTACAAAACTCCTCTCGGCGGGCACG
Source organism: Fonsecaea pugnacius (assembly GCA_011800825.1). Taxonomy (NCBI): domain Eukaryota; kingdom Fungi; phylum Ascomycota; class Eurotiomycetes; order Chaetothyriales; family Herpotrichiellaceae; genus Fonsecaea; species Fonsecaea pugnacius. The sequence goes on along the minus strand of WJFF01000091.1, from coordinate 129,303 downwards.
ATGTCTCTAGCGACGCCTTCCTCCCTTGCTACGAGTCCGCCATCAGCGGTGCGCCCTTCCCACAAAAACGTCCCCCCTACCTTTCCCTCCCAGCTCTGCGCCTGGTTGTGAGAGGGCGATCACCTATCCACAAAAGATCATCGATTCCTTATCATATAATTTCTCTATCCACCTAGGAGCTCTGTATCTGTTCCACAATATGTTAGCTCGAGCTGAGCTGAAATGCTTTCAGAACCCATCTATGTTTCTTTTCTATGGTTCCCTGTGGGCAACTCTATCGCTGGTGCGGTCGTCACTGAGTGACCTACCTTTGAAAAGAGCTCAGTCCTTATTAGATAGCTCTTCATAGTAGTTTGTAGTAAAGATCGTGCTTGCAAAAGAGCCTATTCAAACGCGTCCTGACCTGACGGCGTGGCAAATACTTCGTCAATATCCTGGACGATTCACCCTGCTGCCTTCAATTGGACGAATTGACTTGTGACTGACAACAATGTCGGCCAATGGGCGTCGTCTGACAGACACAGTGTCTGCCTGGTCAACTCTCTCTAGCGCTTCTGGTACCGAATCACAAAATATTCCGCCTGTCTTCTGTTCGACATCAGGATCGCGTCTGCCTCTCCCCGAACAGCGATTTTCTATCGTCTAGACCCAAAGCACTGAGTCAATCCAGTCCCGAAGCAATCTAGAAATGTCTGCTCCGACTACCGACGATGGCAACGCCCAACCTGCAACCGGCTATACTGGTCCGCCCGCGCACATCATGATCAAGGAGCACATCCTCACCGATGAGATAATCAAGCGCCACAACGACCCTGAATCCATCCTGGGAGGTCCAGAGTTGATCCTCCTCAATGAATACGTCCAGGATCCAGATCGCAGGCTCGACATATTACGGGAGCACGAAATGCTTGATGCGGAAGGCGCTAGAACGGGCTCACGCGCTCAAGAGGCTCACCATAGTATTGTTGGCTGGGCAATGGCAAACGAGTATTTCAACGAGGAAGATATTGCTAAGCTCAAAGGATGGTTTGATGCAGGGAATGCTGACGAAAGTATGAAGGAGCATGGCTGGAAAAGGCAGTGAGACTTGTCTCCAGTGTCAGAGCGTCAATGCTGCTGGCGGATGTCGTCGAGTGAGTCAAACCCGAAGAGGGCGCCATCAGCGATGGCCATCGCCAGGAGGAAGCCAGCGTCATTGTAGATTAGTCTTTCATGCTCCTTGGCCGCTGCCCCGAAGCTAGGGAATTCTGTCAGTATCAGGGTTTATCTCTGAATCGACAGCATTGAGTCACTTACACGATGTTCTCTAGATCACGGTTGTTCTTAACCCAACGTTGGTCGACCTTGTACACAAGTCTCCAGCCACGATCGTCCTCATTGACATCGTTACGTTACAAGACGTTCGACGTCCTAGGCTAGGTCAGCTCGAAAGTCGATCGAAACGTAATTGTAGAATACACCTTGTAACGTAGTCCATCTGTGAAAAAGGCGCTGAATCGAGCCCCATTCCAGCAGTAGACGTGTATCAGGAACGTGATCTGGACTCGGTAACGCTTGTAGATGAAGGTCGTCGTACGTCCACAGCGCGAGGAGGACACGGGTCAGGTCTCGAACAGTGAAATTGTGTTTCGGCCGGTTCTTGTTCACAACGACCCCTTCGAGGGCCAGGGTTCGTCGGACCCATTGAAAATACCGGCTCGTTAAGCCCGAGATTTACGAAGCGACCGGTACGAGGGCGACCGGGACTTACGTGGTACACCTCACTCCTGTCATCTCGCTGAACTTCAGTGCCTGTAACGCGGGTGAAGCCGGCAAAGAACCATTCGGCCACAGTACAGATGGCATCGACGGTCCGCCTCGGCTTCGAGGCACCTTTCTCGAGCTGCGGGTGGCTAGTGGCGATGTAAAACCGGAGAAAATCTTTCACCGTGATCAGGTCGGGAGCAGGGACACCTGTGCCTAAGCACTGGCTACAGGCTGCGTCTTCGTCTGGACAAGGGAGTGTGCCAGCTACACCACAATGTCGGGGTCAATCGTCTCTTTGGAAGGCCAGGCAAGGAGTTTGGCAGGGCTCCTACAGGATATAGTGCTGCAGAGTGCGATCGTGATCTTTCTTCGTCTTAAAGACGTACTTGTTCCCTCCCCGGACCTGGTCAACTTCCGCGTGCGCTCCTCTTATGTACCCATTTGCCTCTGCTTGAGCCCATAATTTCTCTGCGGCAGTATCTTGTCCGCCCATGTCAGGATGGTATCAGGAGGAGGCGAGGAGGAGCGGAGAGAGCAAGATGGCGACGTCTTATATGACATGAGCAGCCAGGAAGGGCAACGAGAGGGTTCGCAGAAGAGGATTCGAGAAGGACTCCAGAGAGGGTTGGATGGCGAGGCAGGCCCGGATTGGGGCTCCATTATATACTCCACGACAACGAACCTGCATTTAGCGGTAGGGAACGAAGGGCAGGACCTGGACCCTAGGAGCCCAGAAACCGGCCACAACCACTGCCCGACGCGCCGTCATGACCACAGGACGAATTAGATGAGGACGACGGCGAGGGTGAGGAACAGGCGCGAAGGGGTGAGTCGTGAGGTGACGCGTTTAAAAGCGCCACGGTCGCGGGTGATCCCCAAGTGAGCGGCGAGCAGATCTTACTCTGCTTGTGCCGCCAAGCCAGTGACGTCTGGCGGTCGCCGCCCTTTTGGTGCCTAAGCGTGCCAGGGTGCCAGGCACTTTACTTCCTCCAGTAGCGCAGGCGGCGGCATCCCCGTCCATGTTCTGTGGAGAAATGACCGCATTCACATCTGCTATACAAAGTCTCAGGACTACTCCATGCCTTGTTGTCGATGGTGGCAGACTTCTCCTCAAATTCGGACATACCTGATACCGTCTCTCGAGATGAAGCCACGAGCATGACGCTGTCCAAGTATCCTCACGATAATCGTCCGAATGTGGGCGGCAGGCCTCCAGATTGACGTCGAACGAGCACAAAATAAAGGCTCACACAATGCCCCCTTCCTCCGTTGCTTCCATCCCGCCGGATAAGGACAAGGATGCTCAGAAAGACAGGGATAGCCCTTCTGCATCCTCAATATTCCTCCCCCTCGGAAGAAGAGCCCGTCGAGACTCCAAGTCATCCTTGTCCCATGATCTCGACCAAGATGCCCTCAACCATGCCCTCAATACCATCCATACCGCGGCATCCCAGTCAAACCACTTGACGGTCTTTAATGACTACGCCGACCCCCCGACGGCCTCCTCTCAGGCGGAGAACAAGTCTTTGGCGAGTGAAATACAAGGAGGCATATCTGGCTTGTACAACAAATTGAAGGCTACCGTCGGTGGTTCCAAGGATGGTGAAGAGCATCATCAAGACGCGTCTTCTGCCCCCTCGGCGGGGGACGATCGAACCAGCTCCAAAACCAGTTCCGGGATTACGTCCAAAGCACCTTCTCCCCGATTGACAGCCTCAGACACGACGCTTTCGATCGATCTCGCCCCATCGAAGGTCTCTTCGAAGGCCACAAGCATTTCGAAGCCCTCGATACCCTCTACGCCCGCTCTCCGTTCGCCTACTGGTCCTCCCCAGCCTTCTTCCCACCTTGCTGACCCTTCGGTCACTTCAGTTAATATCCATGCTGTTGGCTCGGCGAATCATTCGAGGGCTGGGTCTGCGTTCGAACTCGATTCTCCTCACGACCGGAGTCTGACAGCTTCTGCAGATAGCGAAAGTCTGCGTAAAGCTCTCTCCAAGCAAGGGACAGAGACGTCCTTTTCCGAGAGGGGGAACAAGCTGATAACGTCGCCTCTCCTGAGTGCTAGGGGAGTGGCTATATCCCACGATCGAGGACTGTCAACCGCCTCGAATCAAAGTCACTATAGCCATGTTGATGGTGTGGCCAGCCCGCCATTGCTGACGTCGCCTCAGGCGGAGCGATCGTCTGCCCGAATAGTGATAGCGAATAGGCAAGATAACCCCTCACAGTTGAGGCACACCAACCCTCTAGACCTCTTGGCTGAAAATGCAGTCAACTCCACGAAAGCCCCAGCTTCCTCTCAAGGCAAGCCTAATGAAGTTTCTGGCCTGAAGTCACCCATGCTATCGACGTTGGAGCAAAGAACGTCAGAGAAACTGGCCCCAAAGATAAGCCAGTCAAGATTGCCAGGTTTCTATGCCTCGCGAACAACTTCATCAGACTCATCGGTCACAGCTGGCATGTTGCGTGCAAATCTGGATCATCGTGACGATGATTCGCGCAGTATCGTCATACACCGTACTCCTCAAGCGAGACCGATCAGCAAGCTGCGTAGCAAGTTGTTGAGCAAAGAGTTCTGGATGCGAGATGAGAATGCAAAAGACTGCTTTCATTGTGGCGAGCAGTTCACTACATTCCGACGGAAGCACCATTGTCGCACGTGCGGCCAGATCTTTGATAATAAGTGCACGGTTCTCATCAATGGGAGTCACTTCGGGTCCAACAGTGCCGTTCGAGTCTGCAAACCGTGCGAGTCCATAATCACTTCCCACGACGACGACTCTTCTGATTATTCGGCTGAAGATCTGGCTTTGACGGAACCGGCTCCTCGTCCACGGACCCCTGAACCCTCTCATTTTGCCCGCGCCCTGCCCCGATTTGAGGATGACAATGCTTCAGTCACTTCACAGTCTCTCGAGCAAATGGCCAGGACGCCCACAATGAGCTTTCCAGTGCGACGAGCTTTCGATGGTGCCAACCGCAATTCTGCTATACTGGAGTTCGATACAACCGATCGACCTCTCCCTCGGCCAAGCTCTTCTAGGTCCTTGAAAGCAACTCATTCTATTGGGCATAGCCACAAGAGGCATCACTCCAGACATCAGCACATACGTAACTTCAAGGCCTACCATGAAGACAGAGCACCTTTCCAACGTCGTGCTGCCGACGACGGAATCAAAGTTGGCAAGTCTTCAGCGTTTCATCGCGATAGCATCATTGACCCTGATCTCGCACAATATCTCTCGGATGACCCTTCGAGTGAGGAAGACCAGTCCATCAGTGAAACCCTGAGTCAAGATAAATTGTCTCGTAGCGAACCTGACAGCGACAAAAGCGCGATAGGGGGTCTTTTGGCAGCTGTGCGCAAGGGTCGTTCTCGCCTCGGGGATCGGAGTATCGCTGGATTTCTGAACCTAGGAAAAGAGGCCGACGAAGCCAGTGTCATCAGTTCGCGCAATATAGACGCACTTCGGGGTTCTCGGAAGCGGAACCTTAGTGTTTCAAGTAGTATCCATCGCGGAACACCCAGGACAACGAGAGAGCGACTGCAAATTATCATCCCGGGAAATCAAGACGATCTGCAAGACGGTCTAGGAGACTCCGCAAGTATCTACCGAGGCCGTTCAAGAATGATACGAAGTGCGTCCATGCATGGGATGGCTGCGCCAGCCATGGAGCTCAATCGCGCGAGTATCCAACATGTGCATAAAATGCTTCAGCAACTTCTCAGGGACGCGAATATACCAAAAGTCCAGAGTTGGCAGGATGCTCTCATTCCCATCTTGCTCAAAGCGACTGATGATGTCGATCCAGATGTTCAGGGCGGAGATGACATAGACATTCGTAACTATGTCAAACTCAAAAAGATTCCTGGAGGCAAACCTGGTGATACTGCATACATCTCTGGTTTGATCTTCACGAAGAACGTGGCTTTGAAGAGCATGGCTCGATCCTACACAAATCCTAAGATCTTGATCATCACTTTTGCGCTTGAGTATGCCAGACACGAACAACATTTCATGAGTCTGGATCCGGTCATCAGACAAGAAAAGGAGTATCTAGCCAATCTTGTTGGTCGCATCGCCGCTTTGAAGCCAGACGTTCTTTTGGCTCAGCGCAACATATCTGGCCTCGCTCTTGAGCTCCTTGAAAAGGCAAACATCACCACCATTTTCAATGTAAAGTCATCGGTTCTCGAAGCTGTCTCGCGGTGCACGCAAGCTCGTGTCGTACATTCCATGGACAAACTGACTTCCTTGTCAGATCCATTCGGTCGCTGCGATTCTTTTGAGGTGAAGACTTTCGTGGCCGATGGGCGAAGGAAAACTTACGTCTATCTCTCGGGTTGTCCGCCTCAGCTTGGGTGCACAATTGCACTCAGAGGTGCTGACCGACCGACCTTGTCTAAGATCAAACGCGTTACCGAATTCATGGTCTACGTGGTCTATAATCTGAAACTCGAAACTTGTCTGATGAGAGATGAATTTGCATTGATACCGAGCGCGCCGTCTGCTAATACATCGGAAACCACGGTCACTACCCTCCCGAAGCCTACAGCCACTGAGGATGATGCAAATTCGCAAGATGCCAACGGGAACACGGAAAAAGCTGACAGTCATGTCGCTGCGGCCGCGGATGTCTCGAATGCAGAAGTCATGACTTTGGAAAAGGAAGTCCGTTTTGCTCAAGCTGTCAGAACGGATAGCACCGATTCTGCGCACATACCAGATGACATTCCTGTGCCTACGTTTTATGAAGACCTGGTCCTCAAGCACGAAACCCGTATCCTTTCGGCCTCGCCATTTGTCAAATTCATGCAGCCATATCTACTTATGCGTGCAAGAGAGTTGGAAAGACGTGTGGCGTATCTTAAGCGGCTCCGAGACCAGGATCTCTCGGCTGAACAGACGATGGAAGACAAGGGCAAGACCTCCAAGTTCACCTTGATTCACCCGGAAATGGTGCACAGGCCTCTCGCTGGGGCCGGCAAGAAGGTTCGCGAGATTATTCATGCAGTACACGACGCTGAGTATGACAAGGCAGTCTACAACTATCAAAGTCAGAAAAAACAGTGGGAGACCTATCTCTCAGGGAACCGCAATCTTTTTGACCCCTTTGCGCACCAGAACATTGTCGTTTTATTCAGTCTCGTTTCCACGGAGACGTCTGTTCCCTGTTCTGGTCCGGATCTCCTCGCCTTTAGCTTCTACAATGAACATGAGACCGAAGCCGAGTTCGAGGCGGATTGTACCCTGGGGCAATACGTTGAGGATTTATGTTACAGGGCAAACGACATCTGCCCATCCGACGCCTGCGAAAAGAACATGCATGAGCATCATCGTCAGTATGTCCATGGCGAAGCACAGATCACAGTCTTTGTACAACCATATCCTTCCAAGATGCGCGGCTTTCAGGACGTGATTTTGATGTGGAGTCAGTGCAAGATCTGCGGTGTCGAGACCACTGTTACTCCCATGTCTACCAGCACTTGGAAGTATTCGTTTGGAAAATATCTTGAACTGTCGTTCTGGAGCGCCGATCTCCATGCCCGGGCCGGCATCTGCCCACATGACTTGCACAGAGATCATTTTCGATTCTTTGGGTACAAGGATTTTGCTCTTCGAGTTCATTACGATCCAATTGACCTCCTCGAGATTATTGTGCCCAGGATGAGGCTCACTTGGAAAATTGACAATGACTTAAAATTCCGTAATGATTTCTATACACGCTTGGAACATCGCATCACGAAGTTTATGGTGTCTGTCAAACTTCGTCTGAAGAACATCAATGCTGAGGCAGTCTTGCCTGAAACAGCCGAAGCGTGTCGTGCAGAGATTGAACGACTAACAAAGAAAGCCAATGAAGAACACGCAGGCCTCATCAAACAGCTACAGGAACGATATACGAACACGAGGTACTGGGAAACAATCCCACTTAACGCTGTTCTGCGGGCCACACAAGAAAAGGTGTCCGAATGGGATGATTCCTTTGCAGATTTTGAAAGAAATTTCTTCCCTTCCGAAACAGATATTCACCGACTCGCAACTCTCCAACTTAAGAAGATCTTCCTTGACCGCGATGTCTCAGTCGCGTCTTTGAAGTCGGATGATGAAGGGGCGACCACACCTCCAACCGAAGAAGTCACTGATGAGAAAGTGGGAGCTGGTGAGACGCTTACCGAGGGGCGACGGCCTAGCAAACTCTCACCAGAGAAAACGCAGAGCTTTCTACAGAGCGTACTTGAGGAGCATGCCACTACTCCAGCAGACGAGATTGGTGTTTCAGAAGTGCCTGAAATCACCAAATCCGATGTGCAGAGTCTCCCATCCATTTTAGATGGTCCTCGCAATGTTGAAGATGTGAAACACCTCGACCTGGCGATAGTGTCGCCAGCCCAACAAGCGATCCTCGGGGCAGAAGATGGTGCCACACAGAATTCGTTGGTTGCTCCCGCTGAGCATACAAGCATCGATGAATCGCGTGAAAATGTGGCAAGCGGTCTCATCTCGAATAAAGGAGAAACATCCATAGAAACGCCAGAGATTGTTGTCTCCGGTCAGCAGACTCAGCCAATAGATTTACCTCAGCCCGGAATACAGAATGCCTCTCCAACGACGGTGTTGCGAAGGCGGATCGATGGGAAGTCCTCGCCAGGGCTCACTCGAGCCCACTCGCAGCCTGCTGGCTCCGTTGCTCTTCGCGCGGCCGCTGTTCAGACGGCTTCAAGTACTTTGTCGGCCGTCAATGCGATCAATGGGTTTCCGAAACAGAGCCCGGCATTGTCCGCACAGAGCAGTGATGTTGATGTGATCATTCCCGATAAAAAGCTCTCTGAACGACTGGGCTTTTCACATTTGAAGAACAAGACATTTTCGAAAGGCCAGTCGCTCATCCCGCGAGCGGTTACGAACCGTAAAGAGTCCAGAGTCTCCAACCTTGCCAAACATTTCGAGCAACTTAGCCGCGAGTTTGAGAGAGAGCGGATCCGGGAGAGAAGACTTCGCACTGCAAGAAATATGCAGTCGAGAGTGTATCCCTTGGCAGCCTCAAAACCCATCGTCGAGGTATTCAAGGACGTCGATGTGGCTGTGGATGAACGAGGAGATTCCGATGATATTTTTGGCAAGGATGATGAACCTCCTGTGGAGGGGACGGACCGGGCCTCAGGCACCGCCGAGGCCATGGCCAAGGTTGGCTCGCCACAGGAAGGCGACACTGGACTTCATGTCGAAGAGCCGGCCACCGACACGGCGGAGAACGAGACTGACGTTCAACCCTCAAGCCATGCTCCTTCAGAAGCTGGGGAACCGAGTGATATCGATGAAGCAGAGGACGAGATCTTTTTACCAGACTCGCCTGAGGATCTAATGCGAATGTCCCAAGATGATATCGATCTCAAGGAGCTTCCCAAACATGAGAGAACCTCGCTGATGAAGATGCTGACCAACTTCTGGGCTGAGCGGTCTTCGAGCGGTTGGACCACCCTAGAATATCCCTTGGGAGCATCAGAGCACATTTTCGCCGATTGCGACATTATTGTGCGCGAAGATGAGCCAAGCTCCATCATTGCCTTTGCCTTGGACTCGCAAGACTACACGACGATGCTCCAGAACATGCAGAACCGCGCTCCAAGCGAGGAGATGGCCCATGATTTTAGTGGTCATGACCATGCCGACGATATGCAGTCCGAAGTCATGCATTCGCTCCTGCGCAAAACAGGAACGCATCTTAAATACCAATTCCAGGAGGGTCCAGCAAAGATGCTCTGTAAGATCTTTTTTGCCGAGCAATTCGATGCAGTGCGGCGGAAATGCGGTGTCGCCGACCGATTTGTCGAATCGCTCTCACGATGCTTGAAATGGGATTCCAAGGGTGGCAAGACGAGGTCGCTCTTCTTGAAAACCCTTGACGATCGATTCATCTTGAAGTCATTGTCTCCTATCGAGACGCAGTCGTTCCTCAAGTTTGCACCCAACTACTTCCAGATCATGTCAGAGGCCTTCTTCCACGAGTTGCCCTCTGTGATTGCGAAGATGTTTGGCTTCTACCAGATCATTGTCAAAAATTCCGCCACGGGGCTTGAATACAATTGGTTCCTACTGGTGATGGAGAACTTGTTCTACGACCGCGTCCCTACACGCATTTTCGACTTGAAGGGAAGTATGCGAAACCGCAAGATGAACGCAACGGGCGAGAAGGGCGAAGTGTTGCTGGACGAGAATATGGTTGAATTCATTTATGAGTCTCCCCTCTTTGCTCGGGAGCACAGCAAGAAACTTTTGAGGTCGTCTGTGCACAACGACACCTTATTCTTGGCACGCCAGAACGTCATGGACTATTCGCTCATGGTTGCCATTGACGAGAATCGGAAAGAGCTTGTTGTGGGTATTATTGACTGTATCCGTACGTACACATGGGACAAGAAACTTGAAAGTTGGATCAAGGATCGTGGCCTTGTGCCGGTACGTGGTGGGAACAAGAACCGGCCAACAGTTACATCTCCTAGGGAATACAAGAGGAGGTTTCGAGAGGCAATGAATCGCTATGTCCTTGAGGCTCCTGATTGTTGGCATCAGTTCAAGCCGGTGAGGATGGAACGGAGGCTCTTGGAAGAGAGAGGTGAAAAGGATATTGGTGGACCGGACGGGGAGAAAGAGAATGAGGTCCAGCTATTCTCTTAGCGGGTATTGGGTTAGAACAAAACAAGTCCCAAGGTTTTGTCGACATGGGCAAGGCTGAGTCTGGCATATAAATACACGGGGGAGCGGGAGTTATGATCAGTATTAGCGACAGGCGCCGGTGTTCTGTCTTGGGTAGTGCGGCCACGATGTGATGATACTGCCAGTGCATGAAATGAGCGAATAGATTGTCTGTTGAACAGTATCAAACTCTTTATATATGTGGTCAGCACAAAATTGTGAACCAAGGTGTAACGTAAAAGGCTTACAATGGAGACAGGACAGGGCTATAGACAAGACGGCGAGAGATGATGGACAGGCACACGTGCACTCACACCGAATTTGGCCCTTGCGGCGATCTCGACCGCTGGACAAAATCTAAAACGTGCATGTCAGCCGAGCCACGCTGGAAGGCGGAGATTGAGTACTCACGCGAGATGGGACATAAAACTTGTCATGGCGACGAATGACTCTGGGCGCAGTGGACAGGTCGGGTGCATGAAGGCGACACAAGGGACGAGCGAGACCACCACGAATAGAGATAGGGACTCTCGCCATCTTGACGTGAAGAGATGTTGTAGACGGTGACAAGGTTCAAGACAACAAGAGTGACGCTTGACCAGGTGTTCGTGGTTGATGAACTCAAAGACTCAAAGGAGCGCAAAGACAAGACAAGCAGAATGGCAATGGGTCGGGTTGTAGAAGTCGATGGGAACCTGGATTCTGCAACATTTTTTGGACGTCTATAGTGAAGTGATTTGCTCTCAGAGCAGATCATCTTCCAGACCATGGAAACCCAATCACCCTTTTCTGCCGCAACCTCATCAACAACAACCACCCGCCTATTAACGAGCCGACCATGCCTGTTCCTGTCGCAGCAAGCAGAAGAGTGGTGAGTATTTGGCTCTGCCTTTTTGATTTCTTGATAACTTCGCTGTACCTCATGTTGCTGAAGCTGACTCGCGAGTACTGGGTTGCCCAACCTAAACTAGGGAGGTACTTGTCCAGTCTCTCCTCGATGTACTTGCGGAGCTTGTACATGGGGGAGGTGACGGAAGATCGCATCTCGATATAGTTTGCCAGTGCCAGGTCTGCAATAACATGCGCATCCTCCGTCCGCTCAGCGCTATAATTCGCGAGGGCTTCCGCTCTGTTGGGGGTCTCGTCAAGCTTGGAGAACAAGACGCGAACCGATTCCAATCCTGCATTCATTCCCTGACCATAGAACGGGACCATCGCATTAGCAGCATCGCCCAGGACGACGACACTGTCAGCGAAATGATGTGGTGAGCATTTGATGTTGATCAATGGGAGATGTGGATTGCGCTTGAACTGGGCCACTAGGTCTTCCGGCGGGATATATGTCGTCAGTCCCGGGAAATACTGGTCAAAGGTCGAAATGAGCTCCGCATCCGTCCCATTCTCGAGCTTGGTGAACAGTTCAACAGGACCAAACAGCGTGCACACAAAGGTATTGTCGAGGTTAGGGAGGGCAATGAACATAAACCGGCCCGCTGGCCAAATATGCAAGTAAGTGGGAGGCATGGCGAAGCCTCCCTCCTTGGTCGGGGGCATGGTGAACTCGCACCACAAGCAGTCTATATATATTTGATGATAGTCCATACGGGCAAACTTCATCATATGATGTCGAGTGGCTGAATGAGCACCATCAGCCCCAATGCAGAAATCAAAAGAAACCTCGATCTCCTGGGCACGGGTCGATGATGTGGTCCCCTTCTTGTCTGTGACTTCGAACCAAGCTTTCTTCTCTCGGAAATCCGCGCCTGTCAATTTGTGCTGGAAGAAGAACTTGACATTCGGGAGCGAGTCCAGGTGGTCGAGGAGGACCTTGTTGAGCTCTCCACGGTCCACAGAGCGTTGAAACCGACCGTGAACATCATATGCTTGAGATTGTTGAAGTAAAGCGCCGCCAGAGGAGCGAACATGGATCATTCGCCCATGCATGGGAATGGTTCGACTCAGTATTTTGTCAAGCAGCTCAGGATTTCCTGTTGATCGGATGGCGTTGATTCCTCGCTCAGATAAGGCAAGATTGATGGATTTTGTGAAATTCAGAGGTGTCGTGTCCACATTGCGGAGGTCTAAGAAGGGGCAGCATCGGTCAGTTTCAAGAAGCAGGCCATGTAATGTCTGAAGATGAGGAGGAGCCAGGAAGCGAGCAAGAGGTCTATGAAGAGTCTGCGATCTCACGACCGGAAGGGAGTTGGAGGAAGTGAGCTCGGTCGATCTCAGAGGGAGATAATACCGTCACGCAGTTCGTATACCTCAACCTCCGCCCCCCGAGATGAGGCATAGAGTGCTGCTAATGACCCAACAGGGCCCGCACCCACCACTACCACCTTCTTCCCCTCCATGCTCCTCTCAAAGTGCACCAGAGCAACGACGCAAGAAGAGAAGAAGAGATACAAGCAGCAAATACGAGCAAAAGACGACAACTTCTGGACAAGGAAAGCGCTCAAAGTGATGAATGAAGTCGTGAATGGATACACAACCAGAAAATGTTCACGTCATGTTACCAATTCACGGTGTTAAGCATTAATTAGTGGCGCCAGTGGCATTCAAATTCGGTCCAACCTCGGCTATACACCAGAAGGGAAGCTTATCCGAGACAATCAGGCTTTGGTGCTTGGCAAGGCTGAGGAGCTTCAGGAGCGACGGCCATCTCAGTGAAGACTACACTGTTGAAAAGTCAAGGACATCTTCGCCCGCCAGTGTCATTTTGACCTTGCCGGCATGCACGTTTCAGACCACATGAAAATGTTGCTTCAGGTGATGCCAGACGCTCAGGGGATTTTGTACGGTACGGACTATCCATTCACCTCAGGCGATCCCCTGGTTGCAATAAAGACAATGGTAGACGGGGCATTGTCAAAATTCTTTGCAGGAGTTTACGGTGAATAAGGTGGTGAGTGAAAATGCCGGAAAAAATCTGTGGGCAGGTGGAGTGAAAACAGGAACAAGCTAGGACTCACTGTCTGTACAGTATCAAAGGTCCTGGATCAACCTCTTTGACCTTAAACTGAGACTGGCCGATAGATAATATCGCAAATTGTGGGTTTCTTTCTTTCGTGATATAGTGGGAGCAAGCACGATATATTGTGACCTAAACAAGTGTCGTAGGCCCTGCCAAATTTTTGCCGTTTCCAGACCTAACAGTTAGATAAATCCCATGTCTCTTATGCCTGGTTTCTCTGTATGCGTTTGGTCCAACTCGAACGGGTCGATCTCAATCCAGTCGTTCAATCCCGATTGTTCATACATTCATCTCGTCGTTCATGGTATTGTTAGGAGACATTGGCCGGATGCAGCGAGCTCATTACATCTCGCGACTCTGTGTCTGAGGGGATTATACCATAGTTGTCCATATCGGGAGCAATGCTGCCCTCGATTCGTCGTCTGGCCTCCTGCCTTTCCTCATTTGTAATGCTGCTCTCATCTTTCTTCATATCCGGCTTGTATGGTTCAACGTTCGGCGAGTGTCCGATGGACATACCGGCACGGAGCTGCGTAGTCAAGAGTTAGTAACACAAATGTGAATTACAAGACGGAACGAAGAACATACCAATGTCTCCAGAGCTCCAAGGCTGTTGTCGACGAGATCTCTGTCGTACACCATTTTCCCTGGTTCGAAGAAAAGGAGAATTGTGCTGCCGCCAAATTTGAAGTATCCAAGCTCTTCAGCTCGTTTAACTCGTTCTCCCGGCTTTCGAGTGATGACCGTTGACCCAACCATCATTGCTCCGATGCAGACGTACATGACTCTGCCATGCGCAACAGAGTCAATGGGCACTAAAACTCTAATGTTCTCACCATAGACGTCCAACGCCGATCTGATGGCCATTGGATTGACAGTATAGTATTCACCCTCGATGGCTTTTGGAGTTCCCAAAATACCGTCAACCGGAATATGGAAGCGATGATAATCTTGAGGAGCAAGTCTGAAAATGCCCATACTTCCGCCTTTGTATCGTTTCGCTTCTAATGGATACGCCTCGCCAAACAGTTTCTCAAGTGAGTAATCTCGACCTTTGACCCAGATTCGTGTCGCATCATCAATCGTATTGAACACAACGGAGCGACAATCTGCTGGAGAGACGATGATTTCAGGTCGATCCGGAGCACTGCAGGGCCGAGCGTTGGGTTTCAAGGCTCGATAGAAGAACTCATTGAAATTCTTGAACTCAGAAGTGGGCAGTAGCACTTCAGACATGTCGAGTTGGTGGAACGCAATGAATCCAGGAATTTGAGCGACCGAGGCCGGATCGTCAAACTTCTTTCCCTGTTTGATTGATAATGATCGGAGCATCTTCTTAATTCGTTTCTTTTCCATTTCGCCAGCGCCTAATCCTTTATAGAGCAAGCGGATGCCAATGCGGACGTAGACAGACATTCGTTCTTCGTTGATCTGCCCTGTAATCCGGTCCTGAACAAGAATATTCGCGCTGTTAGCGCCTAACTTGTAACCGCCGTAGCTGATCTTGGTGATGACTTTGGAGTACCACTTTCGCTGGGCTTGGCTTTGGGTGACGAAACCGCCCATCACCAAATTATTGACCTGCCTCCAGTCCGAGCTGGCACAAGTGGCAATGTGCGTTATGATGTCGGCTTCGGTGCGCTTGTTCAATTTCGGCTGGTGGCATATTGGGCACTCCCGGATCTCGATGACATGCTCTTCGTCCCCCTCGTCCGCAAGGTCATTGCCCAGAAGTTTCCCCTCCTCACCCGCTGCCCCAGTCGGTTCTTGTGTGATGCTTGGTACTTGATCGTTGTTGTCAATCTTGGGAGGGATGATATCCTTTTGTGTCGAAAATATCTCGGCGGTCTTAATCCGCTCGAGCTGCGACTTCTTTTCACTGCTCTTCTGTAGCTGTTCCTCCAGACACATGACGGCTTGGTCAAAGGTCAAATCCACCTCCCCAACATCTTCATTCTCGGCGGCAAATCGTTTGAAGAAGCTGTCGATAGTTGATTCTTTCAGGGTCGATCCCAAGGTGTCAAGCATCGTGGTAAATTCGATCTTACTGATCCGCTTACTGTCGTCCGCATCATACTGCTTCAACATCGCCCTCCAGAACTGTTGCCGCAGCGCCTTATAAGACAGATATCTTCCGCGGATGTGCAGCTCGGGGCTGTGCTTGTCTTCCCATCGTTCCTTATTTTTGAGCTCCAATGGGATGACATACGGGATCATGGTTGGGTCTTCTGCGGGCTGGGGTAGCGGCGTTTCAGTGCCGCCAGGCAATTTCAGATGATTTCCGTTGTTGTCAGGAGGTACGCTGGTAGGCGGTGGGACCCGAGTGGCATCGTCACTACTGCCGCTGTTATTGGTGCTGGACAGTGATATTTGGGAGTCGTCCTTTTTCAACCCAGGCCTCGCCAACTTTGTTAGACTATTGGCCGATGTGGTACGTGACAAGGGAATACGAAATCTGCCCTTCTGCTGCATTGCCGGCGAGAACTCTGGTGGCTCAGGAAGATCATAGAGACCAGTTTCTGGATCCTCCTGAGGGGCAGCTTGGATCATTTTCTGGAGGGGGAATGAAGTCGAGGCTACGAAGTCGTTGCCTGACAAGCTGTCTCGATCGATCACACTGAAAGTAAAGGAGTAGCCAACCTCATGGCGTTTGATCTGGAACACCATCTTCTCATTATATACCGGGTTCAGATTGTGCCGAACCACCTTTGTTCGTAAGATCTTGCGACCCAATGCAGTAACAACGAAGGGGTCCATATCGAAAGAGGTCCGGGTCATATTTCTTTCAGGTGGTAGATCGATGATCTTGACAATCTCCAAGAAAATAATGCCATTGACATCATTGTCTTCCGAAAGGAAGTTGTAAGCTCTTGCTGCAATCGATCGGCGGCGGAGACGTGCGAGTCTTCTCTTCTTCGCTTTCTTGTCAGCAGTTTCTGGTTTCTGCGTAGACTCGGTCTCTGTAACAGATTCCTCCTGATCCTCGTCAAGATCGTCAAAATCTTCGTCTCCTGCCAGGTCATCAAGATTGGAGGAGACACGGGATAGTTCGTCATCCTCCTCTTCTGCTCCCAGGTAGGCTTGGAACTTTTTCCGGATCTCGTCCGGGCTTGCGGATGGATTCGCGGCATCGACAAGAGAGAATTGCATGTACACTTCTCCCGAGACGTTACTCTGTTTCTTCCCTGAAGGTCTCCGCGAGTTCAGCCTGTACCACTTGGGCTGGGTCTGTATCTGCCCATTTGGAAAGATATCTTCAATCGGGATGTCAAACTCGCCCATGTAGTCTTTGCCAAAGCGGTCTTTGTCCCAGCACATGCATTCAAGAAGGGGGACGCCGGTTAAAGGCATATCGAAGCAAATCTTCCATTCTGGATTGAGAGTTTTTGCAATGGAGGGAGTGGACTGTTTTGCACTGCCGAGGGTAACCACAAGATACTACGATTGTCAAAGGATATTCTGGCTTGTAGGGAAGAGGGTAGCAACGTACGGGATCGGAGGTGCCAGATCGGTCTTTTGGTGCTAGATTTCTGGCCTGCAGAAGGGTGAGCGACAGCCGATATCGATCCTAACACGAGGGTAGATACCTTTATAACATATACTTTGAGGACGAGTGGTTTTTGATCGACCAGGGCGACAGTGCTGTTGTTGTTACTCGGAAGTCCTGGAGGACTGGGCCGTCTGCTGCCACCCCCATTGGGCGCAGAACCACTGGCACTTTGATCTTTGTCTTTGTGTTTCGATCCTCCCAGATGGCTAAGGCCTCTAGGGAGTGATATGTGTACCATGTTTATTGTACTGAAGGACGTAGAAATCGTGTGTCAGTCTCGATGGTACTGAACCTGTTATGACCATGCACAGGAGTTGTGCTATCAAGCAGAGAGACTGAGGCTGAAACGGATCGATCGAAGCTGAAGGGGAAGGATTGAGGGGGTTTGGGGCCGGCCTGAAGTTGGAGGAATGAAACGAGGGGTGGATGAAGACAGCAGCCAGCAGACAGACCCCTGTTGAGACCAAGGAATCGATGGGTGAGCTGTCAGGAAACTGACGAGGTGAAACCAGGTTTGGATAGTTGACAAAGGTGACTTGTGTCTGGCGCAGGTTGTGTCGGTCTGATCAAGTTGGTGGCATGCGCCAGCTGCGGTCTTGGTTATGATGCCATAAGTTTTTCTCAGAGAGTAGTAAGGTGCGAGGGGCAGCCCTTTCAGCGCTAACTCTGGGCCTTGGGGCGCAGGGAAGGCTCAGGGTCTTCTCTGCAACTCGCACATACGTATGCAATTCATTTATTAGGCTTTTCACCACTACGTCGACAAATAGCCAAGTTGGCGATCTCTCCCCCCCAAAATGAAACTTCTCGACTATGTATGGCTAAGTGAGCTTGATCAATAGAACCTGTCGTTCACGAGGCAAGCCGATGATGGCCATTTCGCGGACTTCCAATCGTCAGCCTCGCTTTGCTCCTCCGTCCTAGAGCCTGCCAGGCACCAGATCCTTCCCGATCTCTCGATCCTCCAACCCGTCAGGCGTGCGAAGCTGGCACTTCTCGACCAGTCAGTCACAAAAGCATCACGTTGGTCCCTGGTTCGCAGCCGTTACAGCAACCAGAGTTAAGTTGGCTGACCATATAACTGGGACTTGACCTTGTACATATCATGCCGGAGCTAACGGAAGCCGATGTTGTCAGTTATCTGACGTGGAGCAGATATCCACTCACCTTCGGTTCAACGATTACTTCGAGTGACTTCGAGTCGCGTAAGAAGAGTCTCTGACATTACCCCATAGCTGATATCACGAAGGGACCGCCAAAGAACCACATCCCAGCCACAAGATGCGCATGCCAAGCTACTTGAAACACAAAAAGAGAGAAAATTATTAGAGACATTGTATCTAAGACGCGTGGATCCTGCTTAAGAAAACCCACAGAGTAGCGGTCAGTACCTCGTACTTGCGAAGCTATCGGAAACGGAACAAGTCGTCAACAATATTGTGAGAACTGTTGGCAATTGGAGAGAAAGACCATGGATGCCCAGAAATCGGAGAGCCACTGACAGAATCCAGCACAAAGTTATTCCCACGCACAAACACTGGCGCCCAGTCCATGATCAACAGGACTCGGGGACTACCACTGCGGGTCAAGTTGGCCTTTCTTCAAGCCGATATACGAGTATGCGCCAATCTCTGCCGACCGTCGATAATCGAGTGTTCCAGCTTGGTCACAGGCTCGACTCATCCATAAGTCTCCTTTCACCATGCAGTTCTTTTCTTTCTCTCACTGCCTGCGTGCTTACGTGCTTTGGCTGGGCTGTTCCTCTTGCTTTTTGTAGTCGACGAGGCTGGTGCTGGGAAGAGGCTTTCCACTTCTTTCACTGCCTGTTCTAACGAGTCACAGAACAGCTGCTTCACATGAGCGACGACCTCCTTGAACGATGATGCGGTCACTTCGCCCATGACTGCAACGTCGACTTCGCGCTCCACGTTCCATAACTCCTCGCAGTTCAATGTCAGTCCTTGTTTGAGCCGGAAGCCATTGATGTATAACTCAACCTCGGCACACCGTAAGGTCGGACCTCCATCTGTGGTGTTTGTGGTGGTGGGAGTTTGTTGCCGCAACGGCGTCGTGTCTAGCATCTTTGGTAGAACAAGACGATGGGTGTTGTAGAGTGTTAACAGTTTGCGGCCATGGTGTGCGCAAAAGGACAGGCATGTCAGGGAGGATTGTGTGTCGGTGCTCCTCCGCAACACCAGCATCACCGTATCATTTATACGGCTGTTTGCTAGTTTGTCCTTGATATAGATAATGGTTCCAGGAGTGAGTCTCTCTTCATGGCCGCTTGTCCAAGTCGCCCTCAACTCTCCGCCAGCACCACCGGTATCAGTGCTTTCGATAAAATCGGTCAAGTCGTGGAAGTGATTGGGCCGAACTGTGCGACGGGTAGAGAACATATTGAAGCCACCTAGCATGTAGTGTGATGATTCCGAATTCTATGCGATGCAAAATGGTAAAGGACGGATATCGCAAATCGAGGGGCTACCTGCGCCTTATTTATACACTCATGGCAGATTCATCAAACATTTCTTGCTGGGACTGTGGACTTTTGTGGGATTTTGTTCTTGTCCTTGACAGGCAGCGATCTGAGTCTGAGTCCCTCGTCCTCACTGAGACTTGCAGTCCTTTTCTTGATGGGAAAGGCATCCACTAAGCCACCACTAAGCCACGAGTTTGCCTTTCAGGACGGCAGAGGCCATGCAATACAAGCCACTTGGACACTACTAGGTAATATAATGAAATGTGGACGATATCCGTTATTCATTATCCGTCACATCCATGCTTGAGTCATACCCTCACACGGAGAGGTCACAACACAGTACGAGGTACATACTCTGCGCTCCGTAGCTGATTGCTCTACAGGGGATAAAGGAACCGGAGTGCGATTTCCTTGTCACTTTTATCCTTTTTCTCCCAGAAAACCCTCACAGAAGTGCCAGAACATGACTTGGATCTTTGATAGTGTCAATATCACGGAGTAACCCGGCCAAGCTTCTGGGACTTTTGACTTCCGGAACGCGAGTCTTGGGATGAGGGACTAAGGACTTGTACACGTGCCGGGTGAGTATCGCTCTTCTTCGATCGCGATATATGAGTTCCAACAGAACCAGGGACTTGGGATCAATACACTTGTGCAGGATGAAACCCCGGTGGAGGGTGTTTTCTTCGATCTCAGCTTTCGCCGCCTAGGTCACCAGGCAAGTATTCTCCCGCCGTGCGTTCGACCTGTCTCTTCTCTTTCAGGACATCGACATTCTCATCCTGGACGCTCTTGATAACGAGATGAGCAGAGTCCCTCTCTTCCACCACGATCCCGCCTCCTTTTGCCATCGACAAAAGTTCAGGACTTGCCTTTGTTCGCTTACCGGTCTCTTTATTCCAAACCCAGCCTTCCTTCAACCACATCCACGTGAGATATGCTCGCAGTTCCTTATCCAATGGAACCACCCTTTTCCACTCTGGCTCGAATGTTCCTGGGTCATCCGCTCCCTCACCATTCCAACTCTTGGCAACTCCTCTCAGCTGATCCCGGCAAAACATGCGCCAACTGTCATGAGAGTATGGCCCAAGTCCAGGAAGATGAGAAATCTCCCATGCCACGCGCTGGTCTTCGTCATCGAGGACTTCATCTTGCTTGACATCTCGCCCGTCGCCCTTCAGCGGGTAATGGTGCTTTCTATACCGTTTCCCGCGTGAAGGCGGGCTTTCGAGCCAGACCTTTGCCATGGCGACACATTTCCTTGCTCGTTGATTCTGAAAACCAAGCTCATATATAATCGAAGTAATTTCGCTAACTTCGGCGTTGGCAAGGTCGCTCGGCGTAGGGTAGTGCGACATGAGTTGATAGAAGACAGGCATTGCACGCTCTCCAGGTGTTTTATTCAAGAAGATGGTGGCGATAAGGAGACGAAATGGGTCATGAGCCAATCTTTCTTGCATTAAGCCGAATCTGTCGTGGGAAAGAGGCGGGAATGGCAGTGTCGCCAGGAATGTAGGTCGATGTTTGTGCGCCTGCGGGAAGTAGGGCGACGTTGTTGACCGCCGGGACTTCTTGGTCTTGGTCTGGACTTGTCTGGCTCCAGGACCGGCCAGAGATGGCTTGGGTTGCGGAGAGAATGGGTCAGGTCCAATATCATCGGGTACGTCTGTGAGACTTGAGTCCGAAGAGAGCTCATCGACGTTGAGTCCGTAGTATACTCGGCTTTTGGCAGGTGTTTCTGGTGGCGTGGCAATTATTGAAGAATTCTCAGAGTCTGCACCTAATGCGTTGTCGAATGCCTTGTTCGAGATCTTGTCTGTCTCCATGGAGTTTTCCTCCCGCACCTCATCTGTGCGGGATTCCTTCACGAAATGCCTGGAGACATAGATGACCCTGCGACGTGCACCAGCGCCTCTACCTCTCTGGGCCGTTTTTCCTGCTAGCCCAGCTTGAACCTTCTCTCGCTCGCATTCATCGTCAGCAATCATGCCCAGGTCATCGGTACGAATGACTGGCAACTCGGCGTCTGAGAGCGGAGAAAGAGGTGGCGACGCCAATATCGTACCAGAGGAGATTAGCGCAGCTGCGGTCATCGTTCAGGCGACGTGACGGGCAGTGCCCAATTGTCAGTGATTGGAAGAAGAGAGCACAGGGTCTTGTATGGCTTCTTCCATCTTGCGGCTCTGCTCAAGTCTTTCATTTCTCAGCGAGTTACTGCTGGAATCTAGCATGTGCACGCAGCAGGGAGTGTGGACCCAATAATGCATTCACATCTCTACGAATATTTACCTTCCTGGGAGTGACTGCAGGCGGCCCCTTTGTTACTGATTGCCAGTCCTTAGGCACTGTCACTTTCCCCACACTCACGAACCAGTCTGCAGATCATCTCTCTCCAGAATGATCTTCCCCATGGCTGTTGCTCGAGTTGAGGCCAACGAGCTGTCGAGAAACACCTGCAAGCCATCGCTACCCGCCTTCCGCCAGGGGAATGCTAGAGAACCAATCACAATCGAAATGGCCAAGCGAGGCGAGACAGCTCCACTGCCATTTGGCGCAATCTCGCTCTGACTGCGACGGTGGTATTTCCTGGCTTTCGCTGGTTGTTGGCGAACATGGCGCTTGAGGCAAGTTTGGTACAGCTCTGACTGAGCAGCCGGGGGTCTTCCTCTACAACACTTTCGTGAACGACTTAGCCACCGAACTCGAACCCCGCGCACCATTCACTCTACAGAAATCGAGCCTGTCACGGACACCGAGCATGGGTGAAGCAGCAGAGATACAAGTAGGGGAGGTGGAAAAAACTGCAATACCTACGATTCGGCGTAAACCTGTGCCCACATCGCTGCCACCCCGAGTTCCTAATAAAACCGAAAGTCTCCTGAGCCGATGGAAGAACCTCTCGCGCAGAGTTCGCATCTTTGTCCTGGTCGCTGTCCTCGCGATCATTGCGCTTATCATTGGACTTGCAGCAGGTCTTTCGACGCGCAAGCACAAGCAGAACTTACCATTACCTTTGGGAAATGGTGGTCCCTACACTGGCGATTTGACCTACTATGAGCCGGGTCTGGGAGCGTGCGGACTTACATCCGATGACAATGACAAGATTGTGGCCATCTCACACATTGTATTTGATGCAGTCAGCGTTGGCAGCGACCCAAATGCAAACCCATTGTGTGGCAAGAAGATCAGGGCGCGCAAGGACAACAAGAGTGTTGATCTGACGGTTGTAGACAGATGCACGGGCTGTCAGCCAATGGACATCGATGTCACCATCAACACTTTTGCTGATTTGGCCGACGTCGACCTTGGTAGAGTATTGGTGGAATGGAATTGGTTGGAAAATGTTCCTGCTGAAGCCCAATCCTGAAGCCTACTGTGGTAATGGCAGGTGAAGACATGCAAGTCGGCAGACCAGCTTCAGTGGATACAGTGCTAGCGCAGCATTACGGGGAGACAGCATCCTCCCAGACGAGGTACTACTCAGAATTGCCTAGACGACGCAGACGACGCAGTTTCGTTACTGCACAGTATACAAAGGACCAACAATATCAAAGGAGATCGACGCCCGCAATCGGACATCAGCGTTGCTCGATTGAATATTCATTATGTACTTTGATCCCACGACCCTCGGGACAGACATTTCGCTCAGACTTCAAGAGAAGACCTCGAAAAGCGAAACTCATAAAAGATGTCTATTGTGGCGCTAGCAGATGGGCAGCAGTATGTCGAGTGCGCGTTACCCCTACGAAAATATCTCTAACGTTGTTCAAGGTCCAGCGTTACGCTCGATGTCCTCCACGATGTCGCAGCGCGCAATAACATCCGAATTGCGTCCAAAGCAGATGAAGAAGCATACCTGCTTGTCCTTCAATCAGCCGATATGACGGCTGCAAATGTCGACAATCTGCCAGACTACATCGATCCTCGGCTCGAGCCTGTTCCTACGATCGGCGGACGAGAGTATTGGAAATCTAAGAATAATAGCCACAATGCTTGGAGTCACCAAGCGCATATTGTGGCGGAAAAACCACTGTCGGACGTCCTCAAAGGTCGCAAAGTCATTATGAAAGATAACATGTCTGTTTATGGTCTACCCCATACTTGTGGAACCTTCCCTCAACTTGTTTCCAAGGATGGGAAATATCCAATCGCTAAGATCGACGCCACAATAACAAAGAGATTGCTGGAGGCTGGGGCCACTATAGCAGGCACATCAACGTGTGAAAACTATTCTCTGACGCCGATGTCCTACACTTCAGCTAATGGGCCGGTCCATAACCCATGGCTCCACGACCATAACACCGGCGGGAGTACAAGTGGAGGGGCATGTCTCCTTGCGCTAGGGAACGCTCGGGCAGCTGGAGTCCCCGGCCTCGAGGAAGCTGGGGAAGATGTTGATTTGGCGATGGGTGGCGATCAAGCAGGGAGCATTCGACTTCCGTCTGCATACTGCGGCGTCTATGGCCTTAAGCCCACGCATGGCCTTGTCCCATATACAGGTATCGCTGGACTTCATCCAATGATCGACTACACAGGCCCGATGGCAAGGAAATTGGGGGATATAGCCACTTTACTTACGGTGGTTGCCGGCTATGATGGGCTTGATACACGCATGACGCCCGAATCGCCACTCCGGCACCATGTTACTGATTATGCAAAGCAACTCGCTTCTGAAGAGCACCCGGGCAAAGGCCTCAAAGTCGGCATCATCACGGAGTCACTCAATGCCCCAGGCACACAGGCAGAAGTCGCAGAGGTCGTACGTTCCGCCGCATTGGAACACTTCAAAGAGAGCGGAGCGACAGTTTCCGAAGTTTCACTCCCGATGCATCTGCTCGGTCCCGCCATCTGGACCGCAGCGACGAGAGCGCATCTTGCTGGACTGGCCATTGGTGGCCGCATACCTGACGTACTCAGCCACAATATTCCACATCTATCCCTGAGATGGCCCCCAGACCAAGAAATGTACGATCTATTGACCGTGGCCAACCCTGCAGTCATAAACATTATCTTCTGCGAGACGTTTCTGAAAGAAAAATTTGGTCCAGAAGTCCAGGCGAAGGCTCATCGCCATGTCTTGCAATTAAGAGCAGCCTACGACAAGGCTTTGGAAGAATTTGATGTCCTTATCACCCCTACGACGCCGGCGGTTGCTCCTCCACATCCTGATTTGCGGCCAGAGGCCGAAGGTGGTAGCAGCGTCATGGACAAGATCAAACTAGCTGTTGGATCAACCAACCACACATGTCCGTTCAATGTCACAGGCCATCCGGCATTGAACGTGCCTTGTGGTTGGGCACCTGCGCGGAACGGGAGCGGGATGCTCCCCGTTGGTATGCAGGTGATCGGCAAGAGATGGGATGATATTGGAGTCTTGAAAGCCGCCAAAGCATTCGAGCTGGGAGGCGGGGGTTTGGGCGCATGGCCTGGCCAAACAAAAGGGTGATGTCGTGATCGAGGAAGGCGACTTTTCCTTATTTACCCTTGTGTCTCTCAGGCTGTTCGTTACACGCAGAACCCTCTGATGCTGTATATTCTCTCTCTGCGCCCCGGATTCTGATTGCCTCCCCAGGAATGCCAAATTGATCTGGAATCTATCAGGCCTTCAAGAAGCACTGGAGGGTGTGCGACGAAATCGCCATCTGGTGTTGACTTTCTTTCACCGGCCATAAACTGCGAAGGTTGTAGATGGTCGGACTCCATCTATATTGCTCTCTTCACCATTTCTACATAGGAAGCAGCTCTTCGGACTGATAGACTCTAAATCTAGATTCAGCACTACAAGACTTGCGTGCGGCATGCCCTGCTTCCGTAGATTTACCTCTCTTAACGACCCCAGATGGATCTTCCGTCTTCCGGCTGTCGCACAGGCCCTGTTTGTGTGTTTCAGAATTCCATTTCGATTCTCAGATCCTGAAGACCATGCTTTCAAGTGTGTGACACCTATACCTATACAATCCTCGCTTTACTAGTCTCTCTTTCTCTTCTTCAGGGATTGACTGCGCGGTTTGATATCTGACTGTGCTCGTCGTCCCAAGTTGCCGCTTGCTGCGTACCGATTGAATGGTGTGTCGTTCCATGAGTTGCACCATCCCCTGGCACTGAAATTGTGCCACGACCGAGAAACCGGATAAGGTAGTACCCGGGGTCAGTGACTTGTGTGCCGTTTGTCGAAGAAAACAACGGTCGGTGTCATTGTCAAATACTTCTTCATCCGCACTTCTTTTTTGAAGTTTGGTCCCTCCAAAACCTCGTCGTCAAGTTGGTCTTCTGCTCTCTCGAGCCTGTACTCACCATTTCAGAGATATCCAATGATGTGGTTCAGGACATTGACTGTAGGGGTCTTTGTTGGCGTGGTTGTTGCACAGGACTTGACCACAATACTCGCAAACACACCCGAGTTGTCCAACCTTACCTCGTACTTGGAACTGTTTCCGGACCTCACAGCGACATTGGCATCTCTGCAGAATATCACTCTTCTTGCACCCAACAACAATGCTTTTGCGAAGCTGTTCAACTCCCCCGCAGGAGTTGGTCTGGTTCAGAACGACACCGCAGCGATCCAAGCACTGTTGACCTACCACGTGTTGAACGGGACGTACACCGACTTTAGCGACAAGCTGTTCATCCCGAGTCTTCTGCAACCACCTCAATTTACCAACGTGACTGGCGGTCAAGTGGTGGGAGCAACCCCCAACGAGAACGAAGTTTCCTTCACCTCGGGGTTGCTCAACAATGCCAGTGTTAGCAGCGGCCCTGTGACCTTCAGCGGTGGCGTGGTACACATTCTTGACAGCGTCTTGACTGTCCCGCAAAACATATCGGATACGGCAATTCAACTCAATCTCTCTGCTGCTGTGGGTGCTCTCACCAGTGCAAACTTGGCGACAGCGGTCGACACCCTACCTGATGTTACCTTGTTCGTACCCAATAACGAAGCGTTTGAGGCAATTGGTTCTGCTCTCCCAAATCTGACTACGCAAGACTTGTCCACGATCCTCCAGTATCATCTCGTTCAAGGGGTGGTCGGCTACAGCACCCTGTTGCAGAATGGCAAGGTGCAAACACTTCAGGGCAACGACCTGACCATTACCATCGAGAACGGAGAGATCTTTGTGAATAGCGCACGAGTGGTTGTGCCCGATGTCCTTGTCGCTAATGGCGTGGTTCACGTCATTGACAATGTGCTGAACCCCAACAACACCACTGCGATGCCCAACCCATCGCAGGGATCTGGCTCGCCTGCATTCAGTGGTGTCAGCTCTGCCAGCAATATCCCTTTCACTTCGGGTGTAGCAGTGCCAACTACCACGATGGCTAGTCAATCAGCCACAGGTGCAACGGCGACATCAAGCAGTAGTTCTGGAGCTGCAGTACCGGCGAGAACTGGTGTGGTTGGTACAGCGGCCATGTGCTGCGGCGCACTTCTAGTTTTGAACATATGAACAGAGCGATTGTTAGAGAAGGACGAAAGGGACAAGCATGATAGATGAAGTCAGGTCTGAGCCTAGGTGCGATAGGGTATGTTTGGTGAGGCGCTGAGGGTGGAATCGCTTTGACAGGGAGATTCAGTGGGATACGAGGTACACATGGCTCGTTTGCTCGCATAGGGATCCAGAGGCATCTTGAAAGCAAACAAGCGCTTGTAAAAGATATATTATCCCTGAATAGAATTATTGCTGATCTATTTTGGCTGGTGCAGCCTTCCATCCATCCCTCCCCATGGGAAAATGGGAAATGAGGAGGGCGCCTGGAAACTATCCAATCAACCAGCCTTGCTATTTTCCCGCCACCAGCAATTCGACCGACTGCGCCACGACCACCAACGACATCATCGCAGACGGGGCCTCACTTCTTGCAAGAACCAAACCACAGAGTGACACGACACTCAACCCTTGACCCTTGCCTCCATAAAGCTCAGTTCCCTTTCACGACCTGTCTCTCTCCTTCGACCGATATCTTCGACATCCTGGCCAAACCATCCTCCTGTCCTTGTGGTGACAGGGTCTCTCCCCCGGCCGCTTAAGCGCCCCCGACAGTCCACAATAAGTCGCCTTTGGGCACAAATGGTACCCGCGGTCTAAGCGCCTTGAAGTACAACAAAGTGCGGCCGCATCATGCGACCGCCCGTCCACTATCATGCCTTCCAAAGTTCGAGATAATAGCACCGAGCGGCGGCGCGAGAAAAAGGAGTCGTCACGAT
>WJFF01000091.1:72584-97441 GCA_011800825.1 Fonsecaea pugnacius | reverse complement strand
CTCGCAGGGTCGGTCTACCTTGTGTGGCCTTCTGTAGCCACCCGGCAAGGAATGAAGGGATGAGGCAGAAAAGAGAGGTAGGAAGAGAGGAGAGGGGGTTGGGAGAGGGTGCGGCTGTCCAGCAAGTTTGGAAGGGGGGATTGAGGCTATCCTCTGAGACCAGAAGCTCCCCTCCAGCGGCGCTTACAAGTTCATTGACGTGGCGGGCTGAGAAGCCACTCGCCCTCCCTCTCTCCAGCATTCCATCCCTCTGATTGGGTTTCCAGTTCGCCTCCCCATGTCCTCAACCCATCGCCCTCTCCATGTTGGTTGTCACGCGCGATCGTCAACAAGGATTGAAGCGAAAATGCGGACAAGACTAGATTCTAGCATGACTCGGTCGATGCTACATCCCACCCACCTGGAACACTGCAACCGCCCGTTCGAGGTGGACTGACTGGCACTGTGCCACGGCACTACAGAGCTGCGGCGAGGCTGTACTGCGCTACCCCTCAGAAAGCGACAAGGGTATGCTTAAGCACCAGTGACGGGCTGCTTGTCCCAAGCCAATCAGCAATACGGTTTCTAGGCATTCTCGTGGTTGTCTGCGCACACATCATTGTAATTAGGACAGGCGGGAAGATGAGATGGAATTCTGTAAATACAGGTTATACATAGGTGGGTAGGTACTGTGCATAGGCCCTTGCGCGATACAGATAGCCGCCTTCTCGGATTGAACAAGATCTGCTATATCGTGCTATTTACACTGTATGACAACCTCTCTGTAAGGCTCAAGCTACTCAGTTTTATTATTTACTGTGTCCCTTATATGCTCCCTTGACTACTGGATTCCGAGTGATGACCCCTTTACGATAGACCAAGCATAACTACAGCACGAGAGTGGAGGCTTAAGCAGCAAGTGCTCGGTATCCTCCCTGTCTATGACCTCGCCTTGTCTGTTCTCCCTCTTTGGCCAAGCGGTAGAACCAGAGACGCGCATGTCGTCAGGGCAGCGTGGGGTACGATATAGGCCCGCATTGATCTTTGTAGCGTTCTCAAGCTCCTCTTGCGTTGTGAATCCGTATACTGTATTTCTTGACTCGAGGCTTGAGGAGGATATTGCTGGAAAGATTTGCTGCCTCTTGTTAGACATGGCATAACAAGTTGGGCGCCTCTTGTTTCCAGCGCAACTGTCTTCACCTCGAGGTTTGATGGCTTATCAAGTGTTCCGCGGATGTGGCATCTCCTTTCCCGCTCACAGGTATATCAACAGAAAACCGAAGCTGTGGACGTTCTCCACGCTTCAACGGGCCGAAAGCTCGAAAGGTCAGCATAGCTGCAGGCACAGCACTAGAGGTCGACGTCTTGGTTGATTGTTGTTCGCATCGCATCCAAACTGCCTCCAAAGGGAGGTTCTCGGTGCATTCCTCCATTTTAGCCTCCTTGCATGTGAGATGGGGCTTCTCTAATGGAGATTAGTTTAGAGAAGCATGTTCCAAGAAAACGAAGGGGCACCAGGGGGAAAGGACAATAAGAGTCAACGTAAAGAAGAGGCTGTGATTGCCTTCGATCTCTTTGTTGGTGACTCGGATTCTGGAATGTGGAATCGGAATATCATTATTCCTTGCACATGATCTCCCTCTTGAAGCGTCTTTCGTTCTCCATCTTCTTCTACAACGCCGATCACCTTGTAATTCAATGACCTCAGCAACAAGACGGGTCATCTCTTCAGTCTCGCCATGACGCTTCGTTCCAGCTGCCGCCGCAAGAACCTTTCCATGCCTCCGGTCGATTGCGAAAGCCAAAGCCCAGCGAATGACGGCGTTCAGCACATTGAGAAGCACAATGCTGTTGAACAAGTGGACGGTGCTCCTGTATTGTGTTCAGATCGAAGGCAACAGGATGACCCTCCTGAGGGGTTCCAAACAAGGCTAATGATCAGACATCCTTGGACGGCTCGCCTAATGCTCACGGCTCCGATCCGACAATTACAAACGGCCGAATAAGCAGAAAGCCGCTCAACCACAAAAGTCTCTCGGCCGTACGAGCACGAGTATTGTCCCGGCCACGAAAATCAGAGCTGCCCCGTCACAACCGCTCGCCTGTTGTTTCTCGCCTTGACAATGAAAATAGAATACAAGATAACTATTGGGAGATCGTTACCGATGTGTGAGAAAAAATCCTCCATGGTTCGAAAACGGGTTTGTTGCAGTCCCCCGTCGAACGCCCGCGGGTATGCGCGGCTGGACTGCCACGCCGATAGACGAGTGCCACTCGCTGCTATCCGTTGGCGGGTCTTGCCGTGATCTCACCTTGAGCAACGAACGACATGCAGTCATTCGACTCTCTGCTGCCTGGCGGAGATAAAACTGGAGAGGCGAGACAAGTTTCTTTCGGTACGCATCGTCGGAGACTTTGGCCTCACATTGCATCCGCGCCGGAACAATTCTTCTCCCTTGCAGTATGTCACTGTCCTCGCACGGTCATTCGCCGAACGCGCGGCTTAAAGTACCCTACCCCTGCTTAGGAGGAGGTATGTATATATCGCATCCTGTGTCTTTATTTGACTGCAAGTATTGCGAGAGCAGTGACGAACAGAGACTTGTAAAACTCTCACACATCCTCAACCGAAGCCACTCTTTTCTGTCACTCTTTCTCCAAGAACCGAGACTCCGATACCAATCCAGCACAACCTCTAAGAGAAGATACAACAAGAGAGACATTGAGAACTAGTAACGCAAGCAAGAATCCAAATATCAGAAATGCGGATATGTCGCAGCAAGCGGTCTGACATCCCTCCAACTGTACCGCCAACCACTACGCGACCCCAAGTTCGACCCATGGATACTGGGTCGGAATATGATTCAGCCACCGAAAGCTCCGCCAGCCGGAAAAACAGTCATGGCAGCTGCAATGGATGTGCGTGTGCCGTCTGTGACTCCCGCCGATATGGCTCCCGTGGGGGACGACATCGCCGGCACCAGAGCGGTACATCCCAGGCCGAATTGTTGATTGGTGGATTGACCCAAACGCTGCGGACTCTTCAGGCCATGAGCGAGCAAGAGAGGGTGCTGAGAGAGCAAAATGAGATGCGGAGAAATGCCAAAGACACCGAAAGTAGTGACGATGGGAAAGACGTTGAATCGACGGATGATATGGACGGCGAAAGTCAGATGGGAGGTGAACTCGAGGCGTCTGCTACAGTCACAAGAAGGGACTACGAGCAGCGTCTGGACAATCACAAGGCTGAGAAAGGCCTGCCTAACTATGAGGCTGCTCTAACAGGCAGTTGACAAAGGTTGACGCAACCCAGGGGGCGTTGATTGGAGAGGAGGGCTCGATGTGTCAATATCCCTTCAATCTGTACATTACCACAAAGATGACCCGGTGTGGCCAAGGTCGAACGTTTTCACGTCCCTGCCATCGATGGTCCTGTAAATAGTTTAGGGGGAAATCCCTGATCCTCATGATTCATGAATAACAGACATGCTCGAAACATTGCTCAGATTTCTCTAGGTTTATCTTTGAGCGTTTCCACCTAGAAGCTTAAACCGCTTCTCAAAAGACTTTTCGGTTCGTTCGATAGGATACACTGTCTGTGTCGGGTGAAAACCACCCGTCTCATTGTAGGGCCATGGCAGCGGACGGACAATTAATTGATCAAGTCTGCAATCTGAGAGAGAGCAGATGTCGCTGGCTGCACATCGAATCCCAGATTGAGGCGGACACGGCGATCTAGTCGGATTGGTGGCATCGATCAATACTGTGCGTTTGTCGAGCCTTCGTTTCTTTCCACCAGATCTCCCACGCCCAGCCCACGCCCGACTTTCACCTTCACCATCTTCTCCTTCTTCCCGTTTTCGCCATTGACCGTCTCACCCTCCTCGCCCTTCTTGCCCAGTGAACCGACTCCGTCGCCCTCGTCCTCGTCCTCCTCCGGCAGACTCTTGATCTGCATACTCTTGAGATCCATGCGCATGGCAAAGGCGTCCTCTCCGTCGGCGTAGTACTTGCTCTCGACCTTTTCCACCTCGAACCCGAGAGTGTCGCGGTACAGGTGCAGGGCCGCGGTGTTGGACATGCGCACGTGCAAGCTGACATAGTTGGCGTTGAACACCTCGGCCATGGCCCGTTGGCTCATCCTCATCAGTTTCTCCGCGATGCCCAGCCGTCGGTGTGTCCGCATGACCGACAGACTTGTAATGTGCCCATGCTGGACCCCGTCCGGGGGATCTTCCTCCATCTTCGCAAGTACATAGCCGACGACTTTCGGGTAGCGCGGCGGTTTTGACCCAGAGCCGCGGACGACGGCGACAAAGGAGAGCTGTGGCCAAGTGAGCGCGTGGTAGAGGTAGTATTTGAGGAAATAGTTTTCGGGCAGGTTCGTCAGGTTGCACTGTTGGATCGACGGGAGAAGAGAGATGTGGGACGGATAGGACGAGACCGGGACAATGTCGACCATCTTGACGGGGTTTGGACTGGACTGATAAAGGAGACAATACCAGAGGGGAGCAATATGCCGGAAGAAAGACTGTAAACCTACAAGGTCAAACGCAGGGAAACTGTCGTGTGTCAGGCCGCGGAGGATTGAGACTGCGGCTTATTTCAAATGACACATTTTCCTGTCATTTTCAGCCTCGGGCTTTGGATTTCTTCTAACTCCTAACTCTAGTCCTCATTCCTTCTCTTTATGCTATTGACATTTTCATGCCGCCATTGGCACAGATCACACTGCCTGTCGTCCATCCGCTCTCCTCGGAGCAGAGCATACCCACGACGCCCGCAATTTCGTCAGTGAAAGCCGGCCTCTTACCACCCATGCCCTGCAATACCATGCGGTCATATTCCTCGGGATCGCCTCCCGCCCGTGCTCTGATCGCGTCGTCACCTCCTTTGTAGTTCATCAACGGTGCACTGTCTACATATTTCTGGTTTGTTTCCCAAAATTTCTCTCCGGCAAGAGTGTACATGTCCCCCCAAACGGGGCCTGGGTTGATAGCATTGACTGTGCAGTTTTCCGCCAACTCTCTAGCCCAGACCCTGGTCATGGCCTCCAGCGCCGCCTTTGTCCCGGCGTATATTGACTGTGACTCGCACCCAATTGATGCAGACACGCTCGATAGGTTGACAATGCGCCCGGATCGGTCTTTGGGCAGGTACGGTTGGCAGGCTTGAACCAGCAACAAAGGCGCAAGGACATTCACATTGTATTGTTGTCGGAACTGTGTCTCTTCAATGGCGCCCATGTCTGGATCATTCAGCAGTTTGTTCCCAGCGATACCCGCGTTGTTTACAATGATGTCCACCTGGAACGTGCCCGTCCTAGGGTGTGAAAAGTGATTCTTTGCTGTGGCTAGGATATGAGGGATGCTGCGAGTTGGTTCTGCAAGGTCGGCTTGCACTGGGAAGCAAAGGACATCGTATGCTTCGGAGAGTTCCTTGCAAAGTGCTTGCGTAGGTTCGGTGGAGGAGTCGGATGTGTAGACGAGAAGGAGAGAGCATCCTTTGGTAGCGAGATTCTGAGCTACGGCAGCTCCGATTCCTGCCATGAGTTAGACAAGCTGCAGAGTCGAGTCCCACCTTACGAAGAATGCCTTGCACACACCTCTTGAGCCGCCGGTTATGATACCAAACTTGCCCTCATGCGGCCGGTAGTCTGTGCTCTTTGGCATGTTGGTAGAAGAGAAAGTCCTGCGGCGCGAGATCGAATTGTCTGCCATTGGGACAAAACCTGAGGTAGGCAGTAGGTGAACTTGTATATTTGAGAGCTGTTTAACTCTGAGACCTGTCCTCCACCTCCATGGCCCGGTAAGCGGGATGATGGAAAGCGAGCGCGGGGAAATTTATCCTGCGGCGCGTTCTCCCCAATAATGATGTTTGTAACGCCGCGAAATGGCCCAGCCTCTGTGGACAACTTTCCAGTTCGTGAAAGTCGTCAACACCACCCATCGTTCCCGGCGTTTTCAGCCAGTGACTCTTCTCAGACAGTCCTTTGGCCTTTTGACTGCTCCGCACCCCGGTCGCATCAAGGTCAATGGACTTTCTCAAATCCGCCGTCGCTTCTGCCATCGCCAAATCCAGCTCCTTTCCAGTCACCATCGGAGATCGTATTGATTTCGGGGACTCTATTTGGATCCTACACAATGCGACCAAGAAGGTTAGTCGGGGATTTTAACTAGTTTTTGTGATACACCGCTCTGATGAACGATGGTCTAGGACGACAACTCGCCGTGTTGTCTGTTCAACTTCGATATTCATGCCAACAAGGCTCTGCTGCCCCTAGCTAAGAATGCCGCCCGAAAACTGCGGACGATACGACACCCCGGAGTGATACGGGTGATCGATGTGATCGAAAACGAGACAAACATCTACATCATCACGGAGAAAGTCACCCCGTTGGCCTGGCATATCAGACGCAAGAGCTTGAGTGAGGAGACTATAAAATGGGGGCTGTACAGCGTTTCTTCTACACTGAAGTTCATCAACAACGACGCCTCTTCTGTGCACGGTGCAGTACGCATTACCTCGGTGTTCACAAGTGAGAGTGGCGAATGGAAGCTGGGAGGGTTTGAAGTGCTGAGTTCTATGAACGACGACGATGCGATCATTTACAACTATGGAAGTTCCCTGCCAAACTCGAATACTTATGCCCCGCCCGAGGTGGTCAATGGCGGCTGGTCCGCTATCAAGAAGAATCCTTTGGGGGCTCCGGACGCCTACGGTCTCGGGACTCTTGTGTACGAAGCATTCAACGGGAGTTTTGTGAGCAGCGACAGCCTTACACAGCCGAAGAGTATATCTGCCAATATGATCCCGAGCTATCGGCGGCTCATCAATGCAAATCCGAAGTTGAGGCTGAATGCTGGGCAGTTTGTCGAGCAGGGGAAGAAGGTCGGAGGATTCTTCGAGACTCCGCTTATTCACATCACCGAAGGAGCTGAAAGTCTTGGGTTGAAGAACGAGGAGGAACGGAATGAATTTCTAAAGTAAGCTTACTTTCTGATATCGGACAGGCAAGTTGCTTACTCTGTTCCAGGGAACTCGACAGCCTTACGGATGACTTCCCGGAAGATTTTTTCAAGATGAAAATCTTGCCTGAGCTGCTGAAGTCTGTTGAATTCGGTGGTGGAGGACCCAGCGTCTTTGGAGCCATCATGAAAATCGGATTGAAAATGTCCGACGACGAGTTCGAATCACGCCTTGGACCGCTCATTATCCGTCTCTTCAACAGTCCAGACCGGGCCATGAGAGTATGTTTGTTGGATAACCTACCACTAATGATCGATCGGATACCTCAAAAAGATGTGAATGGCAAAATCTGGCCTGCCATGACCACTGGCTTCACCGACACAGCACCAGTTGTTAGGGAACAGACAGTCAAGGCCGTCCTCTCCGTGATTTCCAAGCTATCGGATAGGGTCATTAACGGAGAGCTCCTTCGATTCCTCGCCAAAACAGCTAATGATGACCAGCCAGGAATCAGGACTAACACCACGATATGCCTCGGGAAGATTGCAAGAAATCTTGGTGTTGGGTCACGATCTAAGGTGCTGATTGCTGCGTTTGGTCGTTCTCTAAGAGATCCTTTCGTACATGCCCGAAGTGCGGCGTTGATGGCCCTCAACGCCACCATTGACGTTTTCAGTGACGATGATTGCGCGACGAAAATTCTGCCTGTCATTTGCGTCAGCCTGGTCGACAAAGAAAAGATAGTTCGTGATCAAGCCACCAAAGCGGTCGATTCTTATTTGGCGAGAGTTCGCAAATATGCATCTTCTCTACCTGAAACAGCACTTCCACCAGAGCCTGTCCCAGGAGCAGCCAGTGCCGCTGTTCCAGCGAGGATCGGAAATCAAAGTGACACCAGTTGGGCGGGTTGGGCAATTTCCTCTTTCACAAACAAAATGGCGGGGGCTAGAGGCGAGATGACTTCTACGGCGACAGCGAACGGAGCACCTTTGGCACAAACGCAATCGATGCCTGCTTCTGGACGCAACACACCCACCATCAACGTTTCATCCGACAAACCGACAACTGGCCCATCAAGATCGCAAGCCTCGCAACCAGTGAAAAGCTCCGCAAACGCCATTGAGCCCGAAGCAGGTTGGGAGGAAGGAGACACGATGGACGCCTGGGGTACCATGGATGATGAGGGAGATAACTTCTTTGACGCATCATCCTCGCAACGTACAAACACAACCACCCCTGAACCACCAGCTGCCTTCGATGACGGTGGCGAGCCGGATTTCGCTGGCTGGCTGGCCGCGCAGTCAAAATCGAAGTCGCAGAAACCACTCCCAAAGGGCTTGTCTAAGGGTACTTCCGCAGCGTCAACTCTCAATGTCCGTCCTGCGGCCCCAGCGAGAAGTGTTTCTGTGGGTGTCGGGACAACTGGGGCGAATGCGAAGAGACCGGTCATTTCGAGTACAAGAACGACACCGCCTGTAGCTGCAAAGAAAGAAATCAAGAAAGAGGCGCCCAAGCCTAAAGAGCCTGACATCAATGATGATGACTGGGGCGAGGCCTGGGAATGAGGCAATAGCAGTGCACCAAATTCGTGGATCTAGAAGTCATCTCTGTTGTCACCATACCCTTTGAGCGGTTTGAGACTCTGATGTTGGAGCCCTTTCGCGGTCAAGCAAACAGCTCTGTCTGCAACACCCATTGTCCAGTCACCTTCCTCCTTGGTCCACCATTCTCAGGATCGCTTTTATACCGCCTACACGCTTTGTTGGGGTCATTGACATGGTGCTCTTGAGCATGACTGTTTGCTTGGCCGTGGAAACGACGAATGTCTTGTCTAATTGCGATAAACAGAGCCAAGTCATTGATATAACGAGTGCTCGCACTCTGATGACGGGACGAAGGTTGTTACTTGCGACGTCAGCCCTGGAGATGTCGACCCTCCCACATTCCAGAAGCAGAGGTGGACTGCCTAAAACCCCTTCAACGTATTCTTCCGATACTTCCAACACCGGTTCCACCATGGAGAGGTTCTCTGAGGAATTCATCGAAGCAAAACCAACACAGCAGGCAGAAGCTATTCCTGTATTAGACGACTTTGACTCATCACCTAAAGACCTCTTGGTTGATCCCGACTCCAATGGGGTCCGCCGACTGCGTCTAATAGAAGAAGCACGGCGAAACAGGTTACGGATGGAAGAACAGCAGAGAGAAGCGCTGCATAAGGCCAGGAAAGAAACCGAGATGAAGATGTCCACACTTCAAAAGACGACCAACTCCGAACAAGAACTGAAATCGAGGAAAAGACGGAATCGTGGAGGACGTAACCACGGTAGCCAAGGGGGAACCGTGGTAGCTGAGCAGTTCGCCGATTCTCAAGCACAGCCAGAGTCTGCTGGCCCAAGTCGACAACAAGTCGATTCACAAGGACAGTCACTACCTACGAGTAAAGCCCCCCAGCAGTTGTCCGCATCCACCAGTTCCACCGGCGAAATTTTGCGGCAGACGGCCCGTGCATTAGGTCGACAGTCGCGCAACCCGCTGGAACAGGTCACAGCTCAAGAGTCCCAGGGGATACCGCACTCACCTGGAAGCGGCTTGAACCTGCAAGATCCCTATGGCTCTCTGAGAGCTGGGCCGCAGAATGTGCCGTCGGAGCAAACGCTATTGCAGGCAAGAGCTGCACCCGGCGGAGTTAATGGTCGTCGATCTTCAAGGGCGGCGTCAGGTGAACACGCACAACACCTGTCTTTCTCACCACGCACCCCATGGGCACCTCCTTCACCTTGGACGCCTCACGGTCCTGCGGCAGGGTCCTCAAATATCATCATGCAGAGCGACGAGGACAGCCTCAGGAGAGGGCCACCGTACTTCGGCCCTACTCGAGCTGTCGAGGCAGAACGTCTAAGACAAACACAGAACTCACGCAACGACCCGAGCTTACAAGAAGAGATTGCCTGGGAACGAGACACGCTCTGGAGAATTCTGAGGCAGCAATTTGGCCTGGGCGATCGGCAAATTCGGGCATTATTGGAAAGCGAAAGGAATAGGAACAGGGTTATTCAGTGGGAATTTGTGTAGTTTTGGGTGTTATCTTGGTTTGGGATAACTCTGAGAGAGGCTGTATTTTTGGCGTTGAAAAGCTCTTGAGCAGTCTAAAGAACCGTTGTGGATTGTCCTCAGTGCGTGTTTGATGCTAGCGGTTCGTCCCTATGCCTGTTCTGAAACATCCCATAGGCAAATGACCAAGTGTGCACTCGAGACCCGACATTGGCGGTCGTCCCGTGTGTTCTCTGCGTGTTGCTAGTCGTGCCGTTCTCAATGATACTTTTTCTGGTCAAGTGTTACTTGACCGCTCATGTCTCTTGACTATTTGATCCTCCCATCCTTGACCATATCTCTCATCACCCGTATGGTTTCCTCGACTGCCATTTTGGCCACCTTGGTCTCTTTCTGCCTCTTCTCTTCCAGCGTCTTGACGTCACCCTCACACTCGGGATGCAGCCACTCAAACGTGTAGGTCATGTAGAGATCCTCGCCCTCTGGCCCTGCTCCTTGAGAGATGATGTTTTGGACCTTGGAGCCGTCGGGTTGGTGGAATTCGACCTTCATCGCCTCGTACGCGACACACGTCTCCCTCACCCTCCTGTTCCCGTCGCGAAACACAACCTCGCGCACAGTGACGGGCCGGCCCTGCTCATCT
Organism: Fonsecaea pugnacius; assembly: GCA_011800825.1. Taxonomy (NCBI): domain Eukaryota; kingdom Fungi; phylum Ascomycota; class Eurotiomycetes; order Chaetothyriales; family Herpotrichiellaceae; genus Fonsecaea; species Fonsecaea pugnacius. The sequence continues at coordinate 86,796 of WJFF01000091.1, read as the reverse complement.
TTCGACTCGGAAATGACGTCCGTGGAGAGGAGGGCGCCACCGACGAAGTCCTGGCCGGCGCGGATCTTCAGCTCGAGACCTTGCCAGATCTGCGGGATAGTGAGTTTCGGCGAGGTGGACGGAGGGTTGATGGGGGCAGTGTAGGCGATATTGTTCGAGGGCGTCATGGTCGGTGACTACTTGAGGATCGAGGGCGATGATGCAATGAGGAGATGCCCGAGAGATTCTGGAGTATTCTTCTCGTGGAAAAATGATAGTCCAAAGGTCAATTGTGATCATCGGTGTGTATTATTATGCGGGGTGGAAGCAACATCATGTTTGGGGGCCGCTGCGGGCATTGACCGCGCCAGCTGCAAACAAGCACATGTCCTGTCACCTGCTGTTCACACATCCTTCGCCTGGTCATTCCACAGAGTCTTCACAGAACCCAGCTCAACCCAGTGGCTAGGGCTGCGGATTCGATCATGCCCTAGCCTTCATACCAAGGAGGCATCTACCAGCCATTTTCCTAGACCTCGGTGCTCACCTGATCAACGCACACAGGATCGGACGGGCGAACAGTTTCGGAGTTCATGCGCACTCCGAGGCAAAGGCGAAGAAGGAGGAAGAATGACATCCCTTCACGTTATTATGGTTCACTGAATACTGGATCTTCATTTCTCGTTAAGCAATGTGGTCCTGTTGCTCTGGAATTGGCGAATCCGAGCCCTTCAAGCTGCCTCAGGCCAGACCGTAGCTGTGCCAAAGCAGCCAGACTCTTCGCGGCTACCATCGGGCCAGTATATCCGCGGCATCCAGAGAGCCAATCTCATGAATTCCCCACGCCGTTGATGCCCTTGCTGCCTGGAATTTCATGTCAGCAACTGGCACATCTTGCGCGAAAAAGTACGCTCGAGCCAATCACGCGTCGGTATCCTACGTTAGTCAGGAACATTTCAAGAGGCAAGGGTTTCTACCTGGGAGGGCACATCCGGGAAGGCTAAGGAGTCACTGGAGTCATGCATGGCACGTATTCGGTAAGGAACAGCCTCTGGGGGCTCTACAAGCACGAGTACATATATCGCCATGCCCCGCATTTTGATGGAATGACACGGCCTTGTTTCTCTGTTCTCAAGTTCATTGTTCAACGCTGTATACCTCCGCAGGATGACAAGCACAGCTATAATGGCAGACCTCCCCCTGATGGAGAAGCCGAAAAGAACCCGCAAAACACATCACAAGGTTAGAACTGGATGTATAACGTGCAAGGTCCGTCGCAAGAAGTGTGACGAGGAGAAACCGTTTTGTCGCCGCTGCACAAGTACAGGTCGAAAATGCGACGGCTATGTCAGTCAAACTCCCGACCAGCCTTCAACATCAGAGGAGTCATCACCCCTGTACACCGAAGCCGACTCAAAGCGACAGAAGACGGCCACAGGCAAAGTTGCTATCCCTTCATTGAACAACTCGAAGACCAAATCTGCTCTAGACAGACTCTGGCGGCCGCCATCCAATGTCATGTTTGAGTCGGACAATGACTTCTTCTGTTTCGATTTCTTCCGCTCTCGGACAGGCCCCGAGTTCGCTGCATATTTCGACAGCTCGGTCTGGCGAACGTACATTGTGCGAGCATGTGCGCAATACCCTACAGTGCTTGCAGCCGCTGCAGCAGTCGGGGCCGTTCACCGAAGATTCGAGCTGGGAATTTCGCGCGAAGCGTTTGAGTATTGCGACATTGCAGACAAACTCTACCAGAAGGCACTCCGAAAGTTGTCGGATGACATGGCTTCAAATCCAAGTGCGGCCGAAATCAACATGATTGTCATGAAACTCTTCAGCATTTTTGAAACCTTCCAGGGCAATTACGATGCGGCGCAACTGCACATGACGAACGGTCTGAAGGGCGTCCTGAGTGGAAAGATGCGCACGACTTACAAGAATACGCAGTATCGCGCGGTTGAGGTAAACCATGACAGTCTGAGGCGCCTCTTCCTCAGACTAGAGCTTGAATCCGTCCGACTATTTGGAGGCGCAGCCAAAATCCTCAGCGAACCGGCAGAGTCAGTATCTGGTCCATATCTAAGTCCGTTTTCCCCGACAGGGAGCGAAACTACCTCCATCCCCGACCCAAACCCTCTCTCTATCCCTCGCGTATTCGACTCACTCTCGCAGGCCCGTGACATTCTCTTCACAGAAGCAAACTGGATATGGCACACATGGAGTCTTCTCGAACAGGGCTTGCTGATAGGCACGGGGTTCCAACGCCACCAAACACACATCTCCCGTTTATTGCAATGGAGTATGGCATATGCAGAATACAGCAAGAGCGACAAATGTCGAAACAGCCCGCAGGATCGACACATGTCTCAGCTACTCAAGGCGTATCGCGAGGCCGCATATCTCTTGTTACTTACACAGATGGCCTTTCATTCCGCTGATACCGGTGAAGTGATCGTGCCGTTGTGTGACCCACCAGAAACCTGTGACTGCCACAAGTCCTGTCGGAATTACGCCGAGCGCAAGGAAGCCTTGAACGCACACTTTGCGCGCTTGTTGGTCCTGAGCGAGAGTATTTTGAACCGCTCATCCTTCTTCGCATATGATGAACACTCGATGAGTGTCGACAGTGGAATCGGACCCCCGATCTACATAGGAACAACGGACTGTCGGTCTACCAAAGTCCGGTATCAAGTGACGTCCCTTCTCAACAAATCCGAGATCCAGTCCCGCGTATGGGACACTTTGGGCGTCTACACCATCGCCGAAAAGCTGGCGAGCATCGAAGAACATGCTGTGGTCCAGTGCGGTGCTGTAGCAGAGGAATTGGAGCCGAAGTGGGTGGATATCACGTTCTTCTTGGACGAGAGGAAGGTACTGTTACGGTATTGCCACGCCGATAGAGAGGGGAGGGAGGGCAGGTTGCGCGGAACAGGATTGTGGACCGGCGAGGATAGATGGGACGAAAGTGGGAGCGGCGGCCTTGTCTGGACGCAGGAGTGGGTTGCCTACTAAGAAGCGAGTACCGGTGCGCCTTTATGGAGAGTATTAATATCTAATTACATGGTAGAATCGGGGAGTCGGGGCCTAGGCATCACCACTCTGAGATCTGAGACTTGATCCTGATATGGCAAGGAGGGATCCGGCCCCTTTATGGTGAATGGACGGCAATAAATAACCCATTGCCTATGTAGTATATATTATCAGAAAGACCACGCCATTCTACTTTAGCATGCGTTTCTCGATCGACCGACTAAGCTGGCGGGCTTTGAAGAAAATAGGATAACGGAAGAAGGGAATGTACAAGTAAGGCTATATCCGTCCTTACGGTGGGTTCCGATCGTGTGGACGGGGATGTATTTACTTTCGCAAGCATCAGCCCTCTAGATTTTATCCTGTCTGGGTCCTAACGAGACACCAACAGTTTTGATCTGATCTCCCTTTCAGCCGCGGGCAGATGGTCCCCTAGCATGTGAGAATGGGACGTGGTCGTTCGTGTACAAGCAGGTATGGATTCTTCGGCCAGCCTATGTCCCAGTCTGAGACCCAGTGGAGCTGCTCGTGCGTCTGTGCGTGCTTCTGTACCGAGGGACAAGACAGTACTTGCTAAGGACGCCGAGTATAGACCGACATCTCGTGGAAAGTGTCAGTGCATAGCCAAGGGCTTTCTCGTCGCGTCCCTTGGCTTGTCCGCCGCAGAACTATTCAGATGCACTTAATGAGTTTTAGCATGCTCCCCACGAGAATTGGCCCATCTTGAACATAAAGACGATCGAGGAGCTCAGCCTCGCCTGCTCCTCCTGAACGCGGGGAATGCCCCGGCGGACGACCCATCTGTCCTGGCACTGCTGTCAACGTCCCGCACCGTCTTCTCTCTCTCTCCCTCGGCGTTGTCGACTCCCGCTCGCCCAGCCTCGGTCATTTGGCTGTGCCTGACCGCTTTCCGCCTCCCGGTACAACAGCAGACGCCGCAACAGGTGCCTAACTGCATGAGAAACCCAATCAGATTGAGGCCCGTGGCAATCCACATGAACGCAAGCATCGGCTTGCCCAGGCGCGCGTGAATATTCAAGTCCGCGGCGCCCGAGAACTTGTCTTGGAAAATGAGAAACATGATCGTGGCGATCAGCGAGGCCACCGCGGTGAAGACCAACGCCGCCAGGGTCAGGATCGTGATGGGCAGCTGGCGCAGGAAAATCCGTTTCGCTTTATGTTGCCATCGGGGTCGCTGGGAGAAGCCCAGTGGGGAGACGAAGATGCAGAGGAATGTCAGGCACGTGCCGACCAGGAAGCACGAGAACATCCAGAAGGACGCGAGGCGGACGAGGTCGAGCACGTCGATGACTTCGCTGGGCAGCGTGATGGATGCCCCCGCTAGGAGTTCGTCCAGGATGATTTGCACGGGGTTGAACCAGTACAGCGTCTTAGTCGGAGAGCAGTACGTGATTCCTTCGCCATTGTATCCTTCACAGAAATTCCACAGGCCGACTTGGTAGAAGTCGTGGAGCCCGATGGATTGGGCTATGCTGTTGATGAAGATTGCGTTGGGGACTGAGGCTGGGATGATGTTTGCTAGGTCGATTTTGAGGAAATAGGTCGAGCGAATGACGGCCTTGTCGTTGATATTTCCTATCTCCACCAAGATGAGGAAGATGGTGGCCAGCAGATAGATTATCGCTGCGAATGTGCGGAGGGCTGTCGGTTTGGACTTTGTGTAGCCATATGGGACCTCGTCGGATGAGCGGTTTCGGTTGACGGGCTTCTCAGATTTGGTGCGTCTGAAGAAGGCCATGCTGGTACTGGGAGCCAATCTAGACGGGTCTTCCTCATCTGGAGGTACAGATCATCATGGGACGGATTAATTGATACAGAGGAGTAGAGAACTAGGCGTGCTGGACTACAACATCTGGAAAGATGTGTGCCAAGATTCTCAGCCACGTAGGTTTCATGGATCTGTGGCAGGGACGGAGTGTGAGAGCGATGTGCTCCGTACTCGTAATAATTGCACCGTGGCTTGGACGCAGAGAGCTCAGAAAGGTGGATTTCCCAATGGGAGGTTCTGGTGGCCAGGAACTATGAATGACATCACGAACATCAATGGTGATCCAGCCTTGTCTTGCACTAAGACCCACTAGCTCGACCCATCACTTCCTAATACGGTATGATGTAGTGGGGCGTAAGGCTGGAATCGGCAACCGGGCGACAACCTTGTTTCCGCATCGCAAAATTATGTCAAAAAGCCACCACGACGAAATGAGGGCGCCGCCAATAAACAGCCACCACGTCTGTTTGGGCCGAGTGAATCGAATCAAAACAGTACTCAATGGGAGTCGAGAACTGGCCCTACAAGTATCCGATGGATGTTGCTGGGTAACTGACCCTGGCACAGATGAGCCCGCCCAGTTGGCTGCCAACACCATCTCGCAATGGGGTTTCAGGGGCTTACGAGTTATTTCTCCGAACCAAGCACCCAAGCAACGCGCGTCATCGAAATGTATTGGATGATGGCACTCACACACTGGTACTTCGTGTGTGGTTCCTGACAATCACGTGAAATCAGTATCCATCGCCATCTGTTCGGACGATGTACCGTCTCCGCCTACTGCCAAGTCCATTGTTTCTCGAAAAATGTTCTACAACGCTTCTGTCTTCTGCTGTGTCCATCACCGGGCTCAGCTTAGGTGTCTTTAGACATGCGGTTGATAACATCTCTTGCCCTTGCCGGCCTCGTACTACAAGCGTATTCGCAGTCCGATAGTGAGAGCGGAACGACCGAGACGACGGAGACACCCACCGCAACTGGCGCCGATTATGCCACCAGCGGCACCACTTACGCCGATGAGTCCAGCACGTTGACTATCACAGCAACCACCGACTATGCCACTATCACAGACCTGTTGAGTCTTTTTGCAACGTCAAACGGTACCACGACATCATCGGGTACAGAGTCCGGCAATGCGACGACGACGACATCATCCTCCGCCACCGAAACTGTTTTGGTAGGCAGTTCGAGGACAACAAGTACCTTGAACGGGACAGCCACCACGAACCAGACAGCCTCGAGCACATCTTCTTCTGCACTGCCCACAAACACCGTCCCGTGTAATGGACACCCATCATTCTGTAACCGTAAATTCAGCAACATCACCTACGTGGCAGCCCATAATAGCCCCTTTATCCGCCCGGGGAATCTTGCTTCGAACCAGATGCTGGATGTTGAGACTCAACTCAACGACGGGATTCGAATGTGTATGTTTTGTCCATTCCATTGTCTCTCTGTATGGCCAGTAAGAAGCTAATGATGGATTGCTATTACAGTACAGTTCCAGGCGCATCTCGAGGACGGGACAATATACCTCTGCCACACGTCCTGCGAGCTTCTCAACGCCGGCACATTGCAGGACTACCTCACCACCGTGACCAAGTGGCTGCGCAAGCACCCCTACGACGTCATCACCATTCTCATGGGGAACTACGACGTTGTCGCACCACAGAATTTTACAGCCCCAGTGGTTAACTCGGGGTTAATTGACTTCGTGTACACGCCTCCGACACAGCCCATGCCGCTGGACTCCTGGCCGACACTCGCCGAGATGATCTTCCGGAACCAACGTGCGGTAGTCATGCTCGACTACGAAGCCAACCAGACCGCGATCCCCTGGCTGCTCGACGAGTTCTCGCAGATGTGGGAGACGCCCTTTTCGCCAACGGACCGCAATTTCCCATGCACGCCGCAGCGCCCACCGGACCAGGCGCGCAACGTCCGCGAGAATCGCATGTACATGGCGAACCACAACTTGAACCTCGACGTCAACGTCGCGGGGATCAGCATCGACGTGCCGTTCTTCACGTTGCTCAACGAGACCAACGCGGACACCGGGTTCGGCTCGGCCGGCCGCACCGTGCTCAACTGCACCGCCATGTGGGACCGCCCGCCCAACTTCCTGCTGGTGGATTACTACAACATTGGCAATTTCAACGGCAGCGTCTTCCAGGTCGCCGCGGACGCCAACGGCGTGAGCTATGACCGGGACAGTTGCTGCGGTACGGCGGGGACTACTAGTGGAGGTGCCGTGCTTGCGGGAGATATGAGGCGCTCTCTTTTGATGGTGGTGGCGGTCGTCGCCCTTTCTTCGCTTTTGGTATTTTAAGGAGAGGATAGGATTATGCGTGGACGGGGTGTCATGGGTGCATTGATGTTTCATCGGCTGGGAGAGCCATATCCTAGACTGGATTCTGGATTGGAAATATGTCCGTTGGACATCGCCATTTTGGTTCAAATACACGATTAGAACGAGGCGTATCAGGGCCACGAGACCATGAGGCTGCGCCGTCTTATTTGTGAATACAACTCGATCGTGAACAGACCCGAAGTCAAGGCTTGCTGGCGGTTTGTGTTGTCCTTGGTAAAATGAACGTCACTCGAGTACCGAGATATACCATGTGGAAATGGACTACGAGTAAAGAGCGAACAGAACGATGGATAATCAATCTATTGAGGGTACTTGTGCTTGTTGTAGTCTCAAATTCTCTCCCAGCCCGACCTTTCAGTTCCTTTCGTCATTCAATCTCAATCAGACTGACCTCGGCGTGTGGAGGTAACCTAATGTTCCCGCCCATTACACCCCCTACGTATGCATACGAGACAGCGCTGGCCTGCTTCTCGAGAATGTACGGTATGTATGCGCCCCCAAGAAGGACAACATATTGTCCAGGTTTTGCAGCGCCGGGAGCACAGCGACCGATAAATCCTGATTCCGTAATAAACAAGTCCTCCTCGGCCTGAGTGGAGGACAGGAACCCGTCAATAAATCTCCGAAAAGACTTCCAACACGAGTCCTCAGACGTATCCAGTTGCATCGCCGCCGCCACCCAGATATCGTACGCCTTAGGAGCGTTGATAATCTCATATGCCGTAGAGCCGTCACCTTCTAAAGAAGTGATTGCGAACCACCAAGAGAGGAAAAGTCGAAGCCCAGGATTTCTGCCCCTGTTCGAGTGGAAAGAACTATGGCATAAGGCATCCCACAATGCCTCGATGTTGAGTCTTTGGTGATCTCTAGGTTGCTCTCTTAAGTTAAGGAATGCAGACAGTGTTTCCAACACACAACTGGGCACTCGATTAAGCTTGGTGAGAATGAAGAAGACGTCTCCCGGCCTTGACAACTGGATACTCTGCTGCATACTCAGGTGTCTCCTGCAGTTAGGTGCTAGGCCTTCACCAGAATAGTCGGTTCGATAGACGTCAAAGAGGCCGAGCCCCACACGCTTGAATATTTGAAGTAAATTTTCTGCTTCTCCTCCCATCACTGTATCATCGAGGTTCACCTTGGTGACAAAGCAGACGGTATCGAGTAAGTGTACATTGACCCTCAGTCGACGCCCATCTGTTGTACAATGGCTCGGAAAGTTCACTGACTCCCTGGTCATATGAACGACAGCGTAGTTATCGTTCTCAACCGACCAGTCTGGAACCCAAGTAGGTAGTGATTTGTAACGTTTCCTGCGAGGAGAGCAGTTACGACCCCAGAGGTACAGATCTTGTCGTTGGGAAATCATGCGCTTTGCCGCGTCCAGATAAACCTCCTCGACGCTCTTTTCGTAGTCTGGTATAATGCCATGATGGGTTCTGATCATACCCAGTGCAGCGTAGATGTAATCTCGGTGATCAATTGCTTTGGAGAATGCGAAACAGGCCACTGCGCTCGAAAGGTCCTTGCCCATATCAGAAACACGAAAGCCCTCCGTTGCCTCTCCAACCGTGCCAATGCCTCCTGCTATCCCATTCATTACAGCCCATTGTCTTGCTTCATAAAACAAGAGAAGCTCCCATCCCAGAAATGCACTATGGAATATCTCCCAGAAGAGTGAAAAACTGCCACAATGTACCAGTGCAAGGTTGGCGAGTGCCACCTCCTGTATAATCCAGGCACGTGAGAAGAACGCATTGTAAAACAGACCTTCCACGGCTTCCCAGATAGATGCGTTGTCGAATTCGAATGCTTGCGAGCCACTTCGCCCCCGTGTCCTCGGCATTGAATCCCGACGATTGATGATGTCTTTGTGAGTACAAGACGAATTTGCAGCAGCCAAACTGGGTGTCTGGTTAATATCAAACACCGACGGATCATCCAGTTGAGATATATGGTGAATGGCCAAGCGTCTGAGATCCTCTTGGCTCAAACGTCGTCTAAAAATATGTCTAGTCCGTTGCTCCCACAGGATGGCAAGGAGTTTCAATTTGTCAAAGGCCTCTGTGACCCTCTGAGATGGACCAAGCCAGAGGAGAACTTGTCGGGCTCGTCCGTAGATCTGCGGCATCAAAGGAATCTGCCTGCATTTTTCTGGTTTGTGTTGCTGATTTATACAAAGAGCGTCGGCCCAGAGAGTTCTAGCCTTGGCCACGTCCCGAAACGCTTTCAATGCGGCATACAGATTAGCCTTGACTTCAACAAGCTGACCTTGACAGAAGATGGTCGCATTTCCAGGAAGCCCGTCCCAGACGTACGAAATAGATTCGTACGATGGATTGGATTCCAGTGCAACAGGCTGCAGTCGACAACGGACAGGATCATCGGCTGTACCTGGCTCGAGTTGGAGGAGCCTGATATTGCATCCATTTTCCAGTTTTGCTTTTTGGTACATGGTCGGAAACAGAACTCCCAGTGAGACAGGCAGAGATTATGACAAGGTGATAGCGAGGGAGAGAATTGTCTGCCATTTCTTAATCGTGAAGATGAAAGGACCTTCTGCTCATTTTGTTCTTGACACGGGCAAGAACACAGGAAATAGACAACCACACCATCGAGCGGAAGGAATATCGCGCCCGCGGCGGGTAAGAGCAACCGGCAGCTATGGCCGCTAATGCATTGAACGGCGAGACTCTGGACGCACCATGGAGGTTGAGTACTGATGTGGCTATCCTCTATTGGACGGCACAGGCGAATGTGGCTGAGTTCGAAGTTAGCCTTGCAATCAGCCTGCAGCCCACCCTGGCTATGTCCGGTCTCAATTTCTGTTTTCCCTCGATCTGCCGAATGGGGATCCCAGTCAAGTCAGGAGAAATGGCATTGAGTTGAGAGGGATTCCGGAAGCTTTCGTATAGGAATAGTCCTGGAGGTAAGCTACTCGTCCACGGGAGATCTCATATGTAGTTGGTGTAAGGCTCTACCAGAATAGCAAGGCTGAGGCTCCTTTATTGGTGCTACCCTAGGCGTTGCGGGTCAGAGTGGATCTCCCTGCGAGGTACGGGCTTTTGGGCTACCAAACATCACACCGCTACTTCCATTCACACATTTCGTCCATTCTCGACGCATCGGTGATCCTCCAGCACTCGTGAGGCTGGCATCATCCGCGAGGCAACAGCTTGACTGAGGTTCGATCTGCATAACAAGCTTTCAACACGCAAAAGGTCGCTTCCCCGCTGAAGCTAAACTATTGTCGAAGACAAGGCTGGCCCTGAAGGTGGGCCTGGATGTGTGCTTGCATTGTAAAGGCCCCTTGTTCGCCTTGGTGTATACCTGCACCCGAACCCAGCAGACACAGATCCACCATCGAGCAAGTGCCGCGTCAACAGCGAACTAGGGGTGACCAAATATCAAGAGAAATGAAGTCCCCGTGAAAGAAAGTCAAGAAGCTGTATTACACTCTATCAAGCAGACCTCCTTCTCTATATACAGATGTCCTCAAAGACTATATCTACTGCTGGCACTGGAGAACCCTCCTCACCCCAAAGCTGTCTTGTGGGAAGTTACTGATAGTCAATCCTGCACAGATCGACGGCGGACCCTCCAAAGATTGACTGTCACACTAATCTTTGAACAGATCCCACACCTTCCTCTTCCACGACCTAGAATCATACGAGGCTTTCGACGCAGGCGCAACCCATTCCCGACGGTCCGAGAAGTCAACTTCGTGCAGACGAACCCTGCGAACGATTAGTAAAATCAAACATTCCTCATATAGGTATCGGTACAGGTATCAATGGGCAGAGCAACATACCAGTGTGTCTTGTAGTACAGCTTGAAGCCGAAGAACAAGATGAAAAACGTCGGGATTGTGATATAGCACGCAATAAACGATCGCCAGTTAAAGGGGTGCTTGAAGACCGTGTACCCCTGGATGAAGAGGAGGAAGATGTTGAACGCAAAGTTGAGGCGGTAGATCCAGATACTCCCAAAGGCTTTGTACGGGAACGTGCTCACGTCGATGCCTTGTTTCTTGGCCGCGGCCCGGATCTGCAGGTGCGTGAAGATGATGCCCGCCCAGGCGATGTAGGCCGCTGTGCCGCCCACGCTGGTCATGTACGAGAAGACTTGGCCGGCAGTGAGTTTCCTGTTCATTAGGCATAGAAAGCCCCAGAGGTTGGAGGTGAGGATGGCCACCCAGGGTACTGTCAACGTGTCAGCGTCCCCCTTTCCAATGGGGATGTCCTCTCTTACCTCCACGCGATGTCGTCCTCGCAAAGATCTTGGGTGCCCTTCCTGTTAAGGCAAGAGAATAGACCGTGCGTGACTGCACGTACACCACTCCGTTGGCGGCGGAGACAAACGCCACGGTAATCAGAGCATTGACAAAGTGGCCAGAAGTCTTCCACCCTGCTTTGGTGAAGCCGATTGTGAAGGGCGACGATGCAACCACCGAGTCTGCGTTCAAAAGCTCAGGAGAGTCGGATGGGCATATGAGTCCCTGGAAGAAGGGCATGCCGATGTAAACGACCAAGATGCGGTATACGACAGAGTTGATGGCCTGCGCAAAAGGTTAGCCAACTTGTATACCCGGAAATAATGTTTGTTTGTGTATATACCCTTGGGACGTCTTTCTTGGGATTTCTAGACTCCCCACCGGCCAGAGAAATGATTTCTGTGCCAACATAGTAAGCCGCCGCGAGGACGAAGACTTGTCCGAATCCGTCGATTCCGTGGATGATAGGACCTTGATTTGTTGGTTCCGGAATACACGACATAGATGCCTGTAGGCCTTACCTGTCGGCTTCGTCCAGTATCTGAATCCGATGTATCCACCTCCGAATCCACCAACATTGGCCACGATAGAGAGGATGAAAAGGATGATGAGGGAGAGGAACTTGAACATGCCGAAGAAGTACTCAAGCTCGCCGTACACGTTGACGCCGAGGAGGGTGACGACGGAGAAGACTCCCCAGAAGATGAGGGCCCAGCCGTAGGAAGGAAATGTTGTCTCGGGCACCCAGTAGCGGAGGATCAATATGGCAGAGTTCCAGTCTTGACAATGTTAATAGGTGGACATGTTTTGATGTTGGGGACCAAAAACAAACCTGCAGCGAGGAAGACGCTCCACATGAGATAGTACAACCACGACATGGCGAAACTCAGCGCTGGATCAACGAAGCGGCCGGCATGCTGGTACCGTGTTAGGTCTCTAGATTTTGGGGAGGGAGCTGGAGCACAATTGTACCTCGACAAAGCCTCCATGGATTGGAAACAAGGTGGTCATCTCGCCAACACTTTGCATCAATACCCACACAGAGATTCCTGCGGAAAGGTCAACATGCTGTGCCGCTGCCACTCGGCTTGAAATATTGGGGGGAGGGTCTTGACATACCAACAATGATGAACCCAAGAAGCGCACCCAGCGGACCAGACAAGTATATGGCGTAGCCCAATCCATAGAAGGTGCCTGGTCCGATGATACTGCCGAGGGCAATGATCACGAAATGTCGACCCTTGAGGCCTCGCCGGAGCCCGTCGTCGAGGATATCGCCGGAAACATCTCGCCTGGTGTCATTTCTGTCCGGTACGTCGTCGGTGACTTCTAATGCGGTGACTGTCTTCTCTGGCCCTACTACATATGTAGCAGTACCGTGGTCGATGCTCGAACTACTGGATCCCCTGCCGAAAGACATGATGAACAGTTCTGCAAGGCTGTGCCTGTACAACTCCCTTGTTTTTTCTTTTTCAGCCCTGGAGAATATCTTTATAGAACAAGGTGTGAGACGAACTGGGGGGTTTTTTTAACGGGCTCAGTGTCGCCACTCACGGTAACTTAACTTAGCGAGTATTTCCCACGTTGCTACAGACCATCTTATTCGCACAGGCGTATCCTATAAGAGTTCTTTTCAACGGGCCAGATCATGCTCGCGATTCAGAGGGCATCTTGCACCATCACACCCATCCCCGTATCTACCGTGGACAGTCGGTTCCGAGTTAGTGGGTGGGATATTCGGCCCTTGCAGAAACGAGACGTTGGAGAATGTCGCAGATCCGGCCATGTGTGCGAGTTGAGTCGACTGATGAAGCTGCTGCTAGTCCAAGTCGCGCAATTTTCGCCTCTCTGGTGCGATGTATCATATCACGCGGTTTACGCCCTTTCATCAGGCTAGGAGGGTGGGAACTCCACATCGTTGAGTACCAAATTCCAGACCAGATTGCATGCCAGTTAGTATATAGAACATGGTACAAGCAGGAGGTAGCAAGGACGTGGAAAGCCTACCGAGCGTTTATACTGGTGCATGTAGATATGATCCAGAATGACCGACTACATGGGCGTATTCCTGTGGGCTCTCTACCTTGTCTTCCATTATCGCTCAATTCTCCCCCCACGAGGTGGAATCCATTACACAACCACGTGGAGGGTGGAGGAAACTTCCAAGACGCGGGAAATGACTTCAAGCAATGAACCCCCCATTGTTTGTTCCGCTTGAAGCTTTTGAGCCAAGCGATGGCATGATCTTGACTATATTAACACCATGTATCCCACTGGGCCAACCACAGGACACGGTAACGTAATATGAAACCAATTTTGTCGCCTCGGTTGTAGATTTTGTAGAAGGGATGAATGGCCTGAGCGGCGCTTTGTAATTCATCTCGTAAGGACATTCGTCAGGAGAGAAAGATAAAGACACAAACACAGGTTGGAACTGCGCGGAGGCCCTTCACTCTACAAGTAGGAAAGTCTGAATGAATGTGGTTGTGTGGGTACTTGACAAGGCTCTGTCATCCCCTCTACTATTCCTCCGCGGACTTGTCCGATTTGTCGAAGGGATTGTTTGTTGGACGTCCTTGTACTCGGTAGTGTATGTAGATCCCATGGTCCTCCATTTGAGATTTCTCATAGACTGGGTTTAACTCGCGAGAAGAGTTCAAGTCGGCGCGATTTGTGTCGTTTGTTATACCTCTAACCTATCCTAACCTACCGGGTTCTTGCTCATTGAGTCACTCTCTGACCATCTCTAATACCTGCTGCTCGGTACCCATGG
>WJFF01000091.1:61580-72564 GCA_011800825.1 Fonsecaea pugnacius | reverse complement strand
CAGGATCCAACTCCCGTCAGCGAGGAAGAAGACGTGCACAAATTCGCCCAGGTGATTGCCGCGGGCTTCGCCAACGACGCCCTGAATCGATACCTCTTCTTGGGTCGTGACTCACGACCCGACCACCCGAAACTGACGGATTTCAACAACCGCGTCCAGCACTGGTTGCCACTCATCAAAACTCGCTTTGAGAACGGAGGCATATTACTCCATACTTTTGATTGGGCCGGCGTGGCGCTGTGGTAAGTGGGAGAATCACAAAATACGCTCCGCCTAGTGCACCTAGTTTCTTCTCCTTTGGGAGGGAGGGGAACCCAAGCGAAGAAAGATACTTGTCACATACTCTCTTCTTCGTTTTGCCTCTCGCTCTTCCTCCCCCAAGGGTGATTGTACAAGTTGCTAACTTCAAGGTCCACCGGGACCGGTGCATGACTCGCAGGCTTCCTCCAGGGATCGAAAAGCCCGTGCCGAGCTCTTCGGCGGCCATTTCTGAAGGAGCCGCAGAGTACCGGCGCAAGTTCGACGCGCTCAAGGCGAAACATCTCGGCGATCGACCCTACTGGTACCTCAACCTCATTGCTCGGTCGCCGGAGAGGCTAGAGAAAGGTACGACTATGCGAACTGTTTACTCATCAAGGGGTGTCTTGTCTACCCTTAGGTCACGGCAAGAATTGTTTTAAGGTTTCGTGAAAGTACTTGCTGACTTTTCTCTTTACTCGCCCTCCTTGAGAGAGGGGGGTATTTACTTTACAGGCGCTATTCGGAACCTAGTGGATCCCTTTCTCAAGAAAGCTCGCGAACAAAATCTCCCTGTCTGGCTGGAGGCGACTAATCAGCACGCAAGAGACGTCTATACCCATTTGGGATTCAGGACGGTCGAGCTGATGAGGATTGGCGAGGGAGTCGTCGATGCCGAGGGGTGGGCTCGGCCAGATGGTGAGGGTGTCTTGACGTACGGTATGGTTGCTGGACTGAAGCCGGTAGAGTAGCTTAGTGGTATGTGTGCCTAGAGAGTTATTAGACGGGTAGAAAAAGAACTGTAGAGTTTGAATAGATAGGTTTGTCCTGAGAAGGGAGGGCAGGTTCAAACGAATAGGTTTGTTTCTGAAGAGAATTTCTGAACCAGAAATGCGAATGAGAGGATCAAAGAATGTGGTAAAATCATACATTCTCCAAGTCAGATTGGGAGGCTGTGGAATATTATCATAGACAAGAACAATGTTGAAGTTTCTGTTCAGACATCCACATTCGATGTCCTCAAGACTGGCTGGCCACCTCACCCATCCAGGGCCTGGACAACCTGAGCCCAATCCTCATTCCCGTACGCCCCAGGCACTCTATGTCCGTCGAAGAGACTCGCCATGACCACCCGGTCCCCCTGCTCACCCTCCCAAGGCTGTCGACCGTGCTGGGCAATGATATTGTCGTAGACGAGAACATCGCCTCGCTCCCATTTATGCAGCACGCGGATTTCGTCGGTGATCTTGGCCAGATGGGCGACGTACTTTTCCGGGATTGGCGTGCCGTCGCCATATAGCTGCTCCGCCGCGTTTTTGCGGCCCTTGTCGGAGTTGTGCAGGATGTTCTTGTAATATGCCGCCAGGCCCGTGAAGAGCGTGGGTAGATTGGTCTCTGGCTGGGTGCGGATGGCGGGCAGACGGTGCGTCAAGACGATGCTCCCGTCGTCGGTCCACTCCCACGTGGTGTGCTTGCCCCGACCGTACCGCGCGATCTGGGCCTCAATCTTGGCTCGTTTGGTCGCCTCGTCGTCGCCGTCCTGGATCTCCTTGCCGAATGCCTGCTTCAGTGTCGACCCGCCCTCGTATTGCGTGTCGACTTTGTACGTGACCCTGCTGAGGATGCCCTTCTCGGCGAGCTCCGCGACAAACTCGGGGATCTCCTGTTGCGCGCGGTAGAACAGCTCCAGAGACGACGAGATGGGCGTTTCACCACCCTTTTCTGGGACGCGGTGGCCGTAGAAGAAGATGTATTCCGGAGCGTGAGGGACCTGGGGAGACTCGTTGTGGTTGTAGATCAACACATCCTTGGGCGCTTCGTTGGCAGGGGCGACATTAGGCGCAAGTACCGGCCTGTTGACCACGATGCCGATGATCTCGTGCGGGTGGTATCCGAATGCATGGGCAAATTTGCTAAAGTCCTGGGCGTTATTGATGGGCAGGCCCCTGAAAAGGAGGGTTCCGTGGCGGGCGAGGGCTTCGGTCAGGATGCCGCCTTGTGCTTGGAGCGACTTAATCGTGTTGACGACGGTGTCCAGGTCGACTTCGGCGCCATCGCGAACAGAGGGTTTCAATGCCAATGGGATGACCGTATCTGCAGGATGAGGCTGTCCAAGGATACGCTGGTTGGTTGAGGGCAGATCAAAGGGTTCAAAGGTGATGGGCGAAGACGATAGCGGAGTGCCATCGAGTTTGGATGGATGTGCTCCGAAGGGCTGGACTGTGGTCGCCATGGCTCTTAGTTAGATATCGGAGTCGATTTACACGTAAATTGAGAGTCTATAAGGATGTGACTTGATACTTGCTGAGTATATGAACTACTCTCAGCAATATAAATCTCGATACAAGAGAAAGCGACACCTTCTGTCTACAAGTAGTGGAGTGGCCTTCTCCGCCTTGGGCGAAGTCGATAAATACTAGTGTTTAGCGGGTGGGCAAAGCGTGGCGTCATCCGTTCTAAGGATCACGAAAGCGACTGGGCAAGTCCTTGTCCCAGGTCTACGGTAAACGCTATTATGTCGCTTCTATATCTTTATAGTGGGGTCTCAGCCACCAGTGCCGCCCAACCGGTCTCCATATACCAGGTCAACGCTGTGGGTTCGGTTGTGCATGGGCGCACCACGAGGACGCTGAAGACGACCCAACAAACCTGGTATCCGCGCTTTCCAAGTACTCCACTAGATCTCATAGTGCGAGAGTGAATGTGGTTAGTGCGAGGGAAATTCTAGCGTATGCAGAAGGCTGTGTACGAAGACTGCATTGTGATGGCCCGAGTCCGTGCACGAGTCGACGTAAACAACACAGGTATTGGTGCAAGGCAGTAATAGCCTTAAACTAGTCGTCGTATCCGCTGCTTGCCTTCCTGAGCTTACTGTGAGCTGCTTGTTCCCGTCTATGCTCTTTCCGCCGAACGTCTTTCATTGACCTGGTTTAATGATGACACTCTTGTTGTAAACCCTGTTGCAGGTCCCCTGCGATCTTCTCATTGAAACAGGAAAAGCCTAGCACATTTTGGTTTTTGGTTGCCTGTTCCTGGCGATACCAATGGATTGCCCAACGAGGCACTTTATGTTCGGGCCCTTCGGCGATTTACGGCAAAGCGAACCCAGAGGTGCTTCCGCTCAGCTAGTCATCTTCAAGGACTTCATTCAGCCCCTGTCGTGCTTTCTCTCGGTGAATGCTCTCATGTACTTGGCCGGCTCCGAGCCCCCATCGCTGAACATGCTTGCAAAGGAATCGATTCCCGCCTTGACGCCAAAGCTCAGTCCTGTCTCTTCCCACAGTGTGACCAGTCTCTTTTGCGCTCTCATGGCTTCTGGCCCATTCGAGGTAACGAGTTCCACGACCTTGTCAACTTCCCGCTGGAGCTTCTCGGCATCATCGTAGCTGGCGTCAACCAACCCCCAATTCTCCATCTCCTTTGCATTGTAGACCTTTGCGAGGTACACCAACTCCTTTGTCCTCTGCCAGCCGACAATGTTGGTCAGGAGCCTCGCCTCGATCACTGACGGGATTCCGTACTTCGTCTCCGGCATACTGAAGGACGATTCGTGCGTCGCGTATCGAAAGTCACACGCCGCCGCCAGCTCCAGGGCACCGCCAAAGCACAGCCCGTGGATCTGCGCAATAGTAACCACGGGCAAATCCCTTACGGCCTGACACGCCCCGTGGAGACGCGAGATAAAGTCTTTGGCGTCATCGTAGTTGTTTATCCGGGCCATCTCAAAGATATTGGCGCCAGAACTGAATGCGGCGACTTTGCTCTCTGATATGGCGCCCTTGATGACCACGCAGCTCAGGTTTGGCTCACGAGCGAGTGATCGTAGTGTCGCCGTGAGCTTGCCGATCAGCGTGCTGTTGAGACTGTTCAGCCGTGCGGCATTGGAGATTGTCACGGTTGCGACGGTCCGTCCATCCCCGCTCGGCGAGGGAGTGACAGAGCAGAGGATGTCGCCGCTGCTGTTCTTGTCACTGCCTGAGACTGTCCCACTCTGTTGACGGATGCTGGTCACATGGAGCATTCTCTGGGGTTGTTGGACACCCAGTCTATCGCGGGCAGACAGTGGAAGACGACTTGGGCTTCGCTTTGGAGAATTGCTCAGCCCACACCGTTGATTGGATATTGGTCTTGGAAGACGTAGCACGCTTCGAAGATGGATCGAGGATCGCCCGCTCAAGAAACTGGCCGCGGCCATCGTTGCTGACTTCCCCACCTGACTGAATCTGCTCTGTCTCTTCTCTTGCCACCAATATTGTCGCTGCTGCCGAAATATCTTCCAAGAGTTTGCCTAGACTCGCCTCTGCCCTTTTAGCCCTTTCGCTCCTAATCTGCTGCAACTATTGCACACAGTCCAGAATTGATCAGTTGAAGACAACAAAAGGACTTTGTTCTTCCCCCAGATTTTTGATTTCCCCAAGTTCCTCCGCCCAACGCCGAAATCCGAGCCGCAAAAGCGCCGTCAAATCGCCGTCTTGTGGCTTTTATCATTGGGCCAGGACATCTGGGCGCCAATTTCTGCTTTACTCATCATGTAAAATGGTGGTGAAATCCCTGAGGAGAATAATACTGATTCCCATGAATGAGGGTATAGAGACATTGGAATGGGAATAACACAAAGTACGTCGCTCCTTGACCCCCAATCGGCTTGTCTCTTGTCCGTCAGTCTGCAATATGTCCACTCTCGCCGATACAGATCCACCACCTGCACCGTCGGCTTCAGAGAAGTCAAAGTTTTATTTCTACATCGGACCGACCAAGACACCACCATCTACGCAGGACATATGGGCATCATCAGATCACCAAGACACCAAGCCACTAGCAAGTCTTAGAGTCTGACCTGGGATCTGGTTTGATGTACCACGTACTCGTACTCATAAGGGTCAACGGCCGATAGAGCCAAGAAGACAAGAAGACACAAAATTCGGTTTCTAGCGTCGATCATATCATTCTCCGCTCCCCTGTCGCCATTTTTGTGGATCCCCATTGATGATGATTATTCTTTGTCTATTCGACCATTGGCTGGCCAGAACTCGCATCTATCTAGCCGATATGGGGGTCATTCCACTGCTTTGTCGAGATAACACAAATGGATACTATTACTTGTAGGTTTACTTTCTGTGGTGCTATGTCAAGGACTCCAAGACCCTTGCGTGATCGACCCAGGAGATGGCGAGTATTGGTCCCCCCACCCATTCCCGTTGCTGTCGACAAGTATAATGAAGTTCAATCTACCTAGGTAAAAGCGCCGTAAAGGTGGCATTCGTTCTCGAAGAGAATACGAGACCACCGGTTCTAAACCTCTATCGATATCCTCATAAGCCGCCGCGGTGCTGTCAATATGGCTACACTGCCCAGCGACGAAAAGACAGGGGTCACCTCCGATAAAGAGCTGCAGACCGCACAGTCAGCTCCACCGTCTGGTCCAGCAGATGGCGACGATGATGTCTTCCACGCAGGAACTACCCGCACTCCATTCTTCCGCCGGACGCTCTTTCAGATCCTGGTCGTTGGGCTCTGTGCGTTCTGTGCCCCCGGCATCTGGAGCGCCATGAACGGTTTAGGGGTCGGAGGATCGCAGAGTCCCAATCTCGTCAACACGGCCAACGCGCTCCTCTACGCCTTGATGACGGTGACCTGCTTCGCGGGTCCGTGGCTCACAAACGCTATCGGCTTCCGCTGGACCCTTGCAGTCGGGTCGCTGGGCTATCCCCTGTATGCGGCCGGGCTGTACCTCAACAACCGCACGGGGGCCACCTGGATGGTGTACTTTGGCAGTGTGACCTGCGGCATCAGCGCGGGCTTCTTCTGGAGCGTCGAGGGCGCCATCGCCACTGGGTATCCCGAGCAGCACAAACGAGGCCGCTACATCGCGACGTGGTTCTCGTTCCGCAACTTCGGCAACATCATCGGCGGCGCCATCTCGCTCGCCATCAACCACTCGACCAACCAGCGCGGCAAGGTCGGGTACAAGACGTATCAGGCCTTCATCGCCATCCAGTGTCTGGGCTTCTTCCTCGGCCTGCTGCTCTCGAACCCGGAGAAAGTACGACGCGACGACGGCACGCGCATCAAAGCCGCGCGCGGCATCGCCTGGAGGACGGAGCTCGCACAGATGTGGCGATTGCTGCGCAGCAAGTCGATCCTCCTCCTGACCCCCCTGTTCTGGTACTTTGGCTGGATCCAGGCGTACCCGGGCACCTATCTCGCTGCGTACTTCACTGTGCGGTCGCGCGCACTGGGGAGCTTCATGTCGGCGGTGGTCGGCACGCTGGCGACGTGGCTGTGCGGCACGCTTGTCGATGTCCCGTGGATCAAGGACCGCAAGACCCGCGCCGTGGCCACGTACATCTTCATCGCCCTGCTCAACAGCGCCACCTGGATCTGGGCCGTCATCATCCAGAACGAGTACCGCCGCACAGACCCGACGCTGGACTGGGGCAACCAGCGCACCTTTGGCCGCGGCTTTGGCCTGTACATGTTCGAGCGCATCAGTCTCGGAATGGTCGAGAACTACATCTACTGGTGCATCGGCAACCTCTCCGACTCCCCCGGCGACCAGATCCGGTACAGCTCGCTCCTGCGCGGCATCGAGACCGCCGGAGTCGCCGTGGGCTTTGGCGTGCAGGCCGTCCCGACCGCCCTGATCGCCACGGCCAGCATCAATTTCGGGCTGTGGTTCTTCGCCCTCCCGTTCAGCTACTACGCCACTTTGCAGGTGGTGCGCAAGTTTCGGAAGCAGGAGCAGGAGCTGCGCCAGCGGGTGGTCGAAGCGGTGGGAGAGGTTGAGGGGAAATAGCCGCTCGACTTGGTTGTTCATCGACGGTCACTCAGAGCAGACCGCTAGTGGGTTCAGGCGCATAATAAACAAGTCATGACCTGTCGAGTATACACACGCGACTTGACTTGGACCAGGGCTATGAGGGTATTGTCTAGCTTAGCCGCCTATATACAGCGTACGCCTCTCTCTCGAATCAGAGGAGTTTGTCAACCTCCTGCCTCTCCCCCTAATACTCCACGACTGGAAGATAGCCCGATCGTCGCTATGCAGGCACGTCTGGCGTTACTGAAATAGTAGCCTAGCCAAGAATCGACAGAAGACGGAAACAAGACACGCCATCAAGAAGAAGCATCTGGGATGGTTCCCGCTCTATACATACATAACTTTGCGGGCTGGTTGAATCATACGCCCAGAAGTTACCTAGGTATTATTTGCTCCATGTACCCGAAACTCAACTCTAGATGGTGCTCCCTACTTAACAAACTCGATGCTAACACATCCCACCCCCGAATATCACCTCGATAGGAAAACCCCGTCAGTGGCCCATTCATACTACGGTTTCTCTTTGATCGCGAACGGAACAGCCAAGTCTGTCAGAAACGTCGTCTTCGGGGTCCCGTCGATGCCCGCCGCAGCCAAAGCTGCCTTTGCAGCGGTCTGGTTCGCTCCAAAGCAAGCGTCCACAAAGGTTCCCGCCTGGGTCTGCTTCTGCGCTACAAGCTCCGCGTACTGAGCCAGCGGGCACGAGCTGCCGGGCCCAGAGTCGCAGCCCACGACGGGATACACGACGTCGTTGAGGATGACGCGGAGGTACTGGCTCGCGGATTGGTCGCTCTTCCCGCTCGCGGCGGTGCAGGTCAGTCGCTCGAAGCCGACGGTGCCACGCATCGTCACGTACCGCGACGAGATGTACCGCTGGTTCTTGGGGATATTGTCCGACGGCAGCGCCTCTTGGTCGTCAAACACGCCAATCTGGCTGACCAGCTGGTTGATCTGGCCGTCATTGGTGAATGTCACGATCAGTGCGGGCGGAGTGAAGGTCGTCCCGTCACTGGACTTGTATGTCTTTTTCGGGCCATCCGTGAAGCACGAGACCAGGGCTGATAGGAATGGCAGCATGAATGTGCTGTTCTTGAAAGAGCCCGGCCCGTGGCCGTAGTAGAAGCGCAGATCCTGGGAGTATTCGTACGCTTGCAGTTCTTGCTCGGTGAAGACGTCGCACCATGGACTCCTCTGTCCGGTCATCTCGCTCTCGAAACCGCAGAGGAGCGGGAACATGGCGACGTCCGTGGTGTTGAAGTTGACGGCGCCTTTGGGTTTCGTGAGGTTGTTGACTCGCTCCACGATCGGGGGGAGGTAGGTATTCGCCCATTTGGTCGCCGATGATCCACCCATGGTGTCATTGTACGCAGGGCACAGGTCCGACACTCCAAGTGAGTTCGCCAGCCCACGTGGATCGGTGTTGTTCAACACGTACACGGTCCCGAGGGTGGTTGCGTTCGGGCCCAAGAAGCCACGGGCAAAGAGCTTGGCTGAGTCGATCACTCGAGGAGAAGTAGGGAAGAATGCATTCGCCCAGAGAATGAACGGTTTGCTGTTGTCGGCGTAGAGGTCGGGATATCTCCAGCGGTAGGCGGTGCCCATGTCGTACATCTCCTTGTAGCCGCCGATGGACAGCTGTGTCAGGACCTGATCCGGGGTCTTGAGCGTGGGATCCCAGGAGGAGATGAACGAGAGGGCCCCTTCACCGGTGGCAGAGGAGTTTTTGATCTTGGACTGAAGGCCCAGCCACTGTTTATACACCGCCGGGTCGGGGTAGCGAGAACCGTGGCGGCTGGTGATGGAAGCCATGTCGATGGTGCATCCTTCGGGGACTTCATAAGGAATTCCAGTAACGTTTGGACCTGTATTCAACGCACCTAGTTAGAACAACTTCCAAGTATTCGGTCCATTGTAGTTGGAAGTAGGCTTACCCGGGAACCATGGCGAGTTTCCCCCTAGAAAAGGCGGGAAAGTAGCGGGTATCGTTCCTGGCTGACCACCAACATCGTCGACAGCGACCGTGCTGCCCACGGACAACGAGAGAAGCAAAGCCTGCCAGACAGTTGAGACCTTCATCTTTGATGCGCGTCGAGGTTTAATTATGGAAAGTGGAAGAGATTCCATCAGACATATCCGTTCAATTTATACTTCATCGTTGTGTCGCAAGGCCAGAAAGAGACTGGGAAATGAGGAGACAAGTTGCGCCCGTCAGACCTTTGCGGAGCAGCCACAGAACCAACTTTCGCAAAAGCCTGCAACCCAATCAGTGAGGAAGTGTCTCGCATATAGCGTGTTGCCTCGACTGTGATGCTATATTAAGTGGTCAAAGCCTGGAAGATGCGTAAGTCCTGGGATGTCGTCTCGGGAGGTCCCCGGCAGTGACATTGTCGTATTCAGGCGAATCATCCCGATACACATACATGTGAGGTCGCACCAGCCCAAATTCTACCGAACTGATAGCATTGCGAAGCCTTGGAGTTATAAACCCATGTGACGAGGCTCGACCGAGGGGTATTGTTTTCCAAGCCAAGTCTTGGAAACATACCATACTTGTAACTATTGTGCTGGACATTCGCAGATCGCCAGACTCTCATTCAGTCGCGGTTGAGTCTGGGAGAATGAAAGCCATGGGCGACGCTGTCGTTGTGGCTGAGAGCATCGTGAAGCCCTCTGCCAAGCAGCCACGACGTCGACTTTGGGTCCCGTATATAGACACCCCGGGCGACCTCCGGGTGATTTACTGCGCGGTTGGGCAGTGAGTGGGGACAATCAGTGGGTCTCGATCCAGGATACGAACTCGGCACAGGCATGCGAATACGGGGTAGCATTGCTTCTTAGCCGTAACTGGTAGCCGCTGCCGCCAAGGACATTGTGGAACAACACGGGAGACGGAGAACTATCCGCCGATCATACGAGGGGGCAGCGTAGCCTCCGAGGTGAATGAAGTAGAAGAAGCGGAACGCGACATTTGGAGTTGTTTGGGCAGGCAGCAAATGCCAACAGTGGCAGAGCATCGAAGTCTTGAAGTGTATGGCAACCCCAGGGATGGCATCAGGAGCACAGCCGCTCGTTGTTTCAACTTGTGATAAATTGCTGCGAGAGGGCCTTACCCCTGGCTAGCTGCCCAATCTTTGGGTTCATTTCTCGTACTAAAAAGAACAGGGTCCGCACCCCCTGCTCTCCTCTAGAAGTGTCTAGGCCTAGATTTTATCATGGAAAAAGCATGTTCCAGTACCGCCAGTCCACCGCCCTCATATTGGAATTAGGGGTATTAGACTGAGAAGTTATATGTAGCATAAGGAGCAGTACCATCATGTGATGTATCCTAGTTCTTTGTCCCTAGAAGCCGCCGCTCTAGTGGTCTCTTCTGTGATTCTTCAACAAGACCTTTCGAACAAATCCGGCCAATAGTATCAACCTCTAGCACTCGGTGGAGAAGACGATGGTAGGTTGGGAGCTTGTCTTCAAGTTTTAAACCTTTGACAGCCACCTAGTCACGTTGGTTGCGTCCGACGTGGATCCATAGACGCTGTGCAAATCCAATGAGCCCTCGGTTTCATCGGGGAGTGGAACAAGGCCAGCACAAAATAGAACATCTCGTTGGCAATTGCCAGCGACCAGATGTCACTGACGAAAGATCGTTGTCGCAACGAATATTCTGGAGCAACGTAACAAGCGGAGAAGTGCCCTTGTCTTCTCTCAACTGCAAGGCCAAAATCAATGAGGATGGTGTGTTGCTTCTCAAGTTCGTACATTGTGTTTGAGGGTTTGTCTTTCTCCGCCAACCAAGTTGACACATGCTCATTGTGGGGTACCTCGTTGAGAGGATGTAGCGTCAACCTAGGAATCAAGATTGCGTGGACCGTCCTTGTGGATAGAGGCCAGGCTGCCTTCCCGCTGATAGTCAAATCAGAATATGGTGTCCTG